>JAQGBM010001560.1:0-10449 GCA_034698405.1 Symphylella vulgaris | reverse complement strand
CCCTTTCATGATGCATTTTCAATTTTTCAAAAATTCCATTCCAGAGGCACAAAAAGAAAAAAAAAAAAAACGCCACAAAAAATAGCTCACTCTGACGTCATCATGAATTTTAAATTTGGTTCCCTGAGTTTTGAACATTGCCAACTAGTGAGATATCATATTATCATGGTGTCTGTGCATGCAATTTTGATGCGATATTGCCACAGTTAACGCTCAGGGAACTGAATTTTAATGTTGATGACGTCAGAGTGAGCTGTTTTTGAGGGCGTTTTTTGTGCCTCTGGAGTGGAATTTTGGAAAAATTCGAAATGCATCATGAAAGGGGGAACATTGTACAGTATAACATGTAAAGTTCATTTTCCATGCTACAGACAATTTAACAACACTGAGAGTAATGGTCAAATTAAATTTAAGGGTATTCCAGTAGGCTATGTATAGGAAGTTAGGAAATCCAATTTTAAAAATAAAAGTGTCAAGAAAGTTTTGAATTTTTTCTTACGAGTAAATTCAGTAAACCCTAGCTCCTGATGAGATTTCCATTTTAAAACTGATAGGTCAGGTCACTGCCGAAATTCGGGATATATGATAAATCAAATTTCAGAAGTTTGTATTGAGTTTCGGTGGAAGCAAGAATATTTAGTCAACTTTAGAACCTAAAATCTTTGGAATTTCGGCTGTGATGTATCATTTTTAAACTGGAAATCTCTTCAGAATGGTTTACTTAAGTCTTAGAAAAAATTTTCACAATTTTCTTTATCTTGATGCATTGGAATTCACCTCTTACCCCCATTATTAAAATGGATTACTACAAATCCACTTCAATTTCAACTCTCTCTTACCTGAGCCCTTAGTTGGGCCTGATCCAATGTAGTCAGACAATACATCTCCCTTTGATAAATCATTTCCAGGAATGTTAGTCAAAAGCCAGTGGTGCCATTCACGAAATTTTGGATCTTTTCTGCTAGGAGCATCTGGGTCTAGAAATTAAACAAAACCAATAATCATTTTGCTATTACGGTATAAGGTCTACTAACCTACTGTTGAATTAATATGGAAATTTATTTACCAGTCATGCATAATGTGTAAAAGGCACTTTCTTCAGCATCCCAAGTGACTGTTGGTGGATCTTTAACTTGTGTTGGTGTCAGTTCATTTCCCATATTTACCTCAGCTCCACTTGGATATTTGATCTGATTTAAAAAAAAATCAATATTAGCCTATGTTTTCAAGATCTACCCTATAGCATACATTATCAAACGAGTGTAAACACTTTAATATGGTATAGCCCATGCATTACTAAGATAGTAGGCTGCTTGGCATTTTATCTATTTTTATCAACAAATTGCATTACAGGAATTTACAGTACAAGAATTTTGTCGTGTCACTTGTTTAGTATAAGGTCTAATTTACACCACACCCAAACACTATAAGTTTAGGTTTAATATTTCCTGCTTAATAATAGGTCGGAACATAAGTTAATTAATTAATTAAATCAAGTGGTTCTTGATTAATGTAGGCTAGGCTATGCTAGCCTAAACTACGATGGCCTAGGCTATAAATCATGTGGTAGGCTGGTAGCCTAGTCTTGTTTAACCCTTGCTATTTGATTTGCTACCTATTTCTGAGCATCCAAAACAAGATCACAGTGAGCAGTGGTTTATACTGATCTCTGCAGTTAAAAATTATTAGAAAATGTACCTCTAGAGCGTCAGGTTGGGGTGCGTCAATAACGTCTGGTATTACGCCGTTCTGCTCCATGGTTGTTATAAGCCTACTCGATAATGGGCGAATGGAACGGATAAGCCTAAAAATTACCATTAACTGCAAAATAAAATAACAGCACACTTTTTCCGATATCCGCATCTTTTATACCAACATTCATGCACTCACGATATTGTATTACAAGTTGTTTACATACCTAGAAGCTTATTAAATCCAAAAAATTACGATATATGATACCTCGTCAAACTGCATCGGCGACTCGTGAACTGCAGCAGCGCAGCTCAGCAGCTGGTTGATGCCTACTGTTGCGCATGGCAATTTTTGCATTCTTCCTGCGCAGCAGAATGCTTTGATGTTAAAGCAGCAAGCGTCAAATCGTCACTCGTCGGTGCAAAATTAGGCAAAATGATCAAATGGCTGTCAATGGCTTAGATGTATTAGATTATATTACATTTAATATTTTCCTAACTTCAATTAAAAAACGTTAGATTTCCAGAAAAAGAAAGGAAAATAAAATAAATATTGGTTGAGGTTATAAATTACGCCAGGATTACGCGTACTAGTTCGATCTTAAAAATTAGCCAATGAAAATATCGTTATGTATTCAACAAAATAATAGTCTGCAAAACGATTGGTCCATTTTATTTTCACGGAAACCTGGTTTGAATTCTAAATGCGCTAATTGCGGGCAGATTCCTTGGAGCAAGGGTTTGTGACGTCAGAGAAAAAAATGGCAGACGTAATTATCATTCTGTAGATTGTTTTTGTAGATGTATTTAAATCGTAGAGTGAGGGTGAACAGATGATTTAAAAATCGTATTTGAGTGAATATTATATGCAAGTTGAATGTTTAACCGAAGTGACTCCAATAGCTTATTCAAATACAAAATGTTAGCAGGAATGTGACTTATAATTTTGTATGTGGCATGACCCGAGCAGCTGAGTTTGCAAGGTAGGCTTATGTTGTCCTTTATTTTTTGCTTTGTCTTATATTTTCAGTTTTAATAAAACAAGTATACCGTACGTAATTTTAATATTAGATTCCTTAAGAATTAGCGTAATGTAATGAAACTGCGTATTTGAAATCATTATCGGAAACTATGACGAATGTTGATAAAAAAAAAATTACAGTTAGCCTAATTTTATTTATCGTTATTGTGTAGCCTAGGTCCGTTTGTTTATTTTCATCTCATTACTAATTCATCGAGTACCTTATTTCGCAATAGCATAAAATATACACGGCGTAATATAACTAATTTGATATAAAGTCTAGCCTAGGTAGGCTACTATTCATTTCAGAGATAAAATATATCATAGCCTATAGGCCTCTGAGTCTGAGGTAGGTTGAGAATCTTGAGATTCATGATCAGACTCTGCCAGCTATGCCGTCTTGATCTAGATCAGAACTCCATCCAGAAGACTTATCGTCAACATGATTCTAGCCTACTGCTTACCTTTAATATTTTTTTACCCGTAATACGGTAGGCTAAAATAATTATGATTGCTTGGCAAAGCATGTTTCAACTAAACTTAAAAGACCTTTAAAATAAAATTTTTAACTTGTGTTGTTGTTTCTTTTGATACTCTGCCAAGGAAATTCCAGTTAAATTTGTATGTTACAGCTAACTGCTTACATAATCGGTAAAAACTTGAAATTTTCTTTTAGGATAAGGACAGCAATGAGCACTGTCCTATAAACTATAAGTTAGGTTCAGTGACTACTGACAATGGAGTGAGGTCTGAGACAAGGTAGCCTGTGGCTGTGTCCCTTTAAAAATCTAGGCTATTCCGAGACCTTGCTGTCAGTGTTAAAAAGTTCTGTTAATTATTAGCCTATTTTGTAACCCAATTTTCAAATGGACAGCCTAGCCTATGTAGCCTAGGCAATGGGTGGAACCCAGAAACAGAAAGCAGAGCAAGAAGAGGGTCTCATTTACATTATTTTTGAACACTAAATTTCAACAGATGTAGGAAATTATAATTTTAACTATTTTCTTGGTACCGTACTTTCAATTTACGATCCAACGCCCTTATGATTTGAGATAAATTATATTGATTCTTAAAAATTGATATAGCACTGTCCTATACTCCTATCTGCATACCCTGAAAAGTACAAAGAAAGTATGGTCCATTCACTCCAAGAGAATCAGACTGATTAAATAGTCATTATAAATAGCCTAATACTTCAAGGGATATTTATTTTATTAATTTTTTTATTTGTACGTTTACGTATAAAAAATAGTTTTACAAAATTGATCATGTGCAAAATTTACATAATAAATTATATCAAAAGATATATACAAAATTAAAGGTATAGGGACATGATACAATTGCGCCCATAAAAGGTCGGAGATTAAAAAAAACCCCATAGACATAATAAGCGTTTTATTTTAAAAATTGGCCCAGTTTGCACGTACGTAAGCGTATTTTTGGGGGAAAAAATCGGTAATTATAGGTACCGTAGAAAAAAAATCTAGACCATTATTTTAGGACAATTTAATACTTTTTAACAGGTTTTAATAATTTAATTAATTCATTTAAATTCCGTAGGAAATATGTGAAATAATGTGATATTTTATAAATTAATTTATTAATTAGCTCTTCAAAATAAAAACATAATTTTATGTTTAAAATCTAAAACATTTTATACCATAATTCAAATCGAAGTTCAGTTTAACACCATAAGTTTCACATTATTTTGCATACGGTACCAGTCTGCTTGGTGTGCATTTAATAAATCTAATTATCAAACTATAGGCCTATAATAATTTTTTTTTTTATGCAGGAAAATAGTGCTTAAGATTGACTGAATTCTAACTTTATCCTGCCAACAACATCATGAGTAGCCAGAATGATGATAAGAAATGGGTTTGCGAGTATTGCACCTTTGAAAATTGGCCCAGCACTGTCAAGTGCACCCTTTGCCGAGGAATCAAGACACCGGAGTTGATAGAAAAAGAAAATAATAGTCTAGAAGAAATTACTGCTAACCGTACTAGCCACGATTCACTAAACAACTTCAATAAAGATCCCGTCTCGGGTGATCCCTACAACAAGTGGACGTGCAATTCCTGTACATATTTAAATTGGCCCCGTGCCGCAAAGTGTACGCAGTGTCAAACTCCTAGAAAGTCCTCTCCTTCTGGATCAACCACTTCTCTCATAATGCAGTCCGATGTCAGTCAGCAGACTGTCATCAATACAGTTACTGGATCTCTTAAGCAATCGGTTGCCTTGGATAAATTGAGCATCAGAAAGGAAGAGATCTGCGAACAAGATAAATCTCGGATAATGCAGAAATGGTCCTGTGGCCTCTGTACTTACGACAATTGGCCCAAGGCTGCCAAATGTGTTATGTGCGAATCTCCAAGAGGTTTTCGCGCGTCCAGTGAGAAAATTAACATCATTAATGAACCCATCAAGTTGTCTGAAGAATTTAAGGAAAAACCTCCTGTAACAGACGAGAACTTTTATAGAACTTCTGAAATTGTGCCTCCTGACGAGAATGAGTCAAGAAGTTTGGTGACAGTGAGTCCCTCGAGGGAGGCGGTTAGGTCATCTCCTATCCTGTGTTCCTCTTCGGTTATATCGCCCGAAACAGCTGTGACGGACGTTCAAGTACAGGATGCTGCTGATACTGCTTGTGGAACCGTCAACCCCCCAACTAACAACTACGAGCATGAGCGTATGTTGCGCCGAATTAGGAAATGCGTCAGGGAGGCGGATTGGAGATGGTTGCACGCCTGTCTTGGAATAGTGGATGGTGATGCTTCCCCTGTAGAGGCATATCTCACAACAGGTATTTAACAATTGTTCAAATGGGGGACCGTCCCTTAATTTCTGAGTCAGTCTGACCCCTCTCTCCCATCGTCATATTAACTTACGGCAGTAAACTCTCTTCCCAAAATTAATTAGAAAAAACAACCTTGAACACCCCCTCTCCCCTTGTTAGAGGAATAGAAATTGATAAAAAGGGAGCTGAGAAAGGGGTACTACATCCACCCATTCCATCGCTTACAAACTTTTGGGGGTTCCATATCTAGCTTTCAAAAATGGGTCGCCGGAATCGTGGCCGGAATAGCTGATTGAAAATTTTAAGTTCGAACGGAATATAAGATCGCCAATTTTAACTTCGAACGGGTAATTTTCGAAATAAAAAAATTCGATAAAAATCGAATAAATTCCGACACAGAATAATTCTCTGATTTATTCTGTGTCGGAAGTTATTCGATTTTTATCGAATTTGTTTTGAAATTACCCGTTCAAAGTTAAAATTGTCGAACTTATTCCGTTTGAACTTAAAATTTTTCGAAGTTATTCCGGCGACCCCGCAGAACCCCCATGCAGGTCTAAATCCTGTCCCTGAGGCAAAATTCAAATCTCACTCACTCCATCGTCTATTATGACATTCGTTGTCGCTTATACCTGCGACGTTAAAAAATCAAATCAACAAATTAACAAACGAATGAATAATAATTATAAATAATTGCAAGTTTTGGCTTCTTCTACTGACTTCTGTTGATCATCTGATAGGAAATAAAATACCAAACTCCAGGCAGTGCAGTGGCGGATCCGGAAAAAAAAATTTTTGAGCGGGGCCGAAATTTTTTTTTTGCACAAATTTGGAATGTGCATCGCCCCACAGCCGCCACAGGCGAAAATTTTTTCTGATTTTAAGTCAAATTTCGAGAATAAGTCAAATTTAACATACTTTTGTTAAGGATGATTCTTCAGTTTTCGGGGGTTTGGGGGTGAAACCCCCGAAAATTTTTGTAAAATTTAACTCATATTTTGAAATTTGGTGCATTTTAAGGGGTTTTTGTAATATATCAGTAAAAAAGGTAACTTTACTTTGCTTTTGGAGGGGGGGGGTGGGGGCAGGTCCCCAGCCCCCCCTCTAAATCCGCCACTGAGAGTCTTTTTCTTCCCAGCCTAACATGGGGAGTTTCGTACTCACTACTCATGGTAGTAGTTATAGCCAGTAATGTAGCCTACTGTTAGTAGTTTTGTCCGGCATATTATAGGAGAACGCTTAGTCGCTTAATTATACTTATGCTACATGACATTGGGGGAGATTCACAAACGCGCTAAGCGAAAATGAAAAAGCAATTTAGTAATGCTCTTTCCTGGCCCGGTGTGTGCGTACGAAAATGTAAGCTAGCATTTAGTGTCGTATTTATTGTCACATTTTTCGCTTTTAGCACGTTTCTGAATTGGGCCAATTTTATGCTAAAATAATTTATGGAAAATATGGAGTTGTTCTTTAACTATAAGTAAAGTTAAAAGAAATACTAACATTTAAATTGTAGCCTACTGCACTAGTTCTTATCTCGTTGGATTTGCCTAGTAACTATTGCTTGAACTTTAGCCATAGCTTTAGGGCTAGCTGTATAGGCCAGGTTATTTTTATTAAGTCCACCCATGAGTCCACTGTCCACCCACGTTATAGATGCCGTGACAGCTATCAATTATTTATAAGAAAAATTTAAGAAATATTCTAAGTTATAAGGAAGAACATTCAATTTATTAAATCAAAATAATGCAAACTCATGTTTTCTAACTCGTAAGTAAATAATCAACCGATAAAGTTTTTAATCTAACAATTAGTATAAGTTAAAAGTTGGCCTATACGGTAGTTTAAAGAATAATGAAACATACCGTATGAAATTACGAAAAGAGAATGGTAAAGAGTATTTATAACTCTCCTTTAGATTGATTTTCCCAAGCAAAAATCTGACGTACGACGTACGTATTTTGTGCATTTTAGATTTAAAGTTAAACTAACAAGTTATTCTAGATTCATAAGACAAGCTATCATGTTACTGTCGATTTTTTTGGCCTATATTTTCCTTCTTTTTATGATAGATTTAAAGATATAAAAAATCATATCAAAATATAATTTAAGACACGACACCAATCAATACACCATAAAAAACTTGTTTCATAAAGTGGTTGTAGTATCTAAATGATTATAGGCCTACTCACATCACAACAGACTCGACTAACCTACTTCCTGAAAGAAAAGCCGATCTGTGTGTGAGTAATACCTAGGAAATCATCTCTTGTAGAGGCCGTTAAACTTGGTCTGTCATTTTTCAAGGATAAATCGTGATTTGTTTACATCACAGGCTGGTGCGTGCATGCATTCCCGCCTATTCCATCTTCCATTTTATAAAGAGTCCATTAACACTATTTTTTCTTTCATTTAGACATTCCAAAGCGTACTATTCTCATAATTGATATCCTTGACCATGTGGCTTACTTTTTTAATACGTTTGAATAGAGATAATCGTGTTTAGAGAAGAAAGTTTAATAGCCCGTAATTTTATGAAAAGTAAAGTCTAAGAGATGAATTTCACCTCTTTCCATAATATTAATGCATTAATTCTCTAATCATAATTCATACGGCTATTATCATAAGTTCAAAAGATCGATGTTGTCGCTCTCATTGGCTAACTTAATTTGATATGCCTCTCAGCTCTTAATCGACCTCACGCGATTATTTAAATGAACTTTTAGATCCCTTTTTATATGGCCAATTAATTAAGATTGCTGGAGAAAGGTAACGTACAGCGCATTTATTTTTAAATAATAAGACCAGTTTGAAATCGCACACTTGGTTCAATTAGCATTAAGATCTGACACAGATACATCTGATAATGTTATTGACGGTCAGTTGTTGGCATTATCCTGTGACAAAAAAGCGTGAGAAGAAGGTAATTAAACGTACGTTGTTCTAAACACGAGAACAAGTGAACGGCAGTCTTAATTCCTAAATAGCAGGATATAACAGTCATTGCAACTTTAGAGAAAGATGTCACCTATTTAGGCTATGGTCCTTTTGCACAATGACCTACTTGCTTGACGATAATGAGAGGCGGTTGAAACTTTTTTTTATTAGTTTGTATAAGATGTCGCGTATGTAAATAAACCTGCTGTACTACAACACGAAAATAATTAAGACAGCCAAAGTAGGGTGGGGTTCAAAAAATAAGAGTTTTTATAACCCATTGTGGGTGGTCAAGATTGTGTAGAATATTTTTTTTCCATTCCTTCCGCAAACATTTCCCTTTAGTCTTTGTATTTAATAAGTTTTTATGTCCTTATTTGCACCGTACTTGACCCAATTAGATGAAGAGTGACAGTCGTGCATTGACATTTCTACAATTTTCTTAATGGGCACTGTGTTTGCCGTATATTATTTCCCTCTACTAAAAGGCGTGGGAATGGTATCCTTACATTTTCTATAATAGTCCGATACCATACTAATCCACTTCCTAAACCGATAAGTTACAAGGGACCTGGACCTAGCTCTAGGTTGACTAAAACTATCGAGCTAACGGGGATGGCATCAATTGTACTTTCATTACGATATGAAAATGGTTTATTTGTATCATGATTTTTATCTCACAAATAAGAAGAATTTCAACCCCAACCTGTTGGCTTACAATCTTCCCTATTTGGGTAAACTCCAAATTCGGATAAATCAGAATTCAATCCATTGGGTGCCATCCTAATACAGGAAAAGATAATAAAATTGAAATAACATTAGCTTTCTATACTGTATATGTATAAAAAAAAAGAAATCATTGCATCAATTCATTTTGATGCTATCTCCTGTAGCTATGCGGTTTATCAGAAGAAGTCTACTGAAGTAGGCTACTGTAGAATATACCCCTGTAATTGGTTATCAAAACATTATGACAGTAATTATTGTTAAACTTTCTTCAGACTTCACAATTGAAAATTACCCATCGTGAACCATCATTAATGTGTATTGTCTTTTCTTTTGTTTCAGGTAAATTCAAACACATCATCGTAGGAGAGGAGTGAGGAGTAGTAATAATAACATCTTTTAAAAGTAGTGTCGAGCAAGCCTCCACTTGTACATTATGTTCCATCTTGTACCTTTTCTTCCAGAACGCCCTTAAAAGCGTGTACATATATTTTATCATGCCTTAAGTAGATTTTCATCATCCTCTTAAAATATATAATACCTCATGCATGACTGAACCAACAGAAAGTCAAACAAACTTCCTATTTTCATCACGTTTCACCCATTTTTCAAATCATCCATTAGCTTACTGTAAATTCATAAACCTAAAAATCATCTAACCATTTCATTATTTAAAATACTAGTGTTTGATATTGTAAAGGCTTTCGATAAGTTACTTTTTCACAAGCTTATCGAATAGAAATGTATTAAAACATAAGAAAATGTTGTATTTTGTAAACTGAAATGATTTCTTACTATTCTTGAATTAACGAATTTATGTTAGCTCTCACTATTTCATATTAATTTCCTATTATCCTATTATTTCATCTATTTTATGTTTATATTTTATTTATGAGACTTCCATCTAACTTCATAAAAATTATATAAAAATATAGACTTATTAAAATGACATTACATGTCATATCATTGTCATCATCATATCATTATCATCATCATCATCATTCATCATTGTCATATTAAAATAAACAAAATTGTCATCATATTTATGTAGTATACGTCAGTATCCTATGTATTTTATGTCTAAGGCAGTTATTCGGGTTGTAAACCACTTTTCGTGGTAAAAAATAAAATATACAAATTGTTTTTATTGAATTCTTTGTCTTGTATGTGTATATTTTGTTTCCATATACGAGTATTTTATGTGTGCAGTATTTAGCATTATTTATTTAGTAAGGAGTGATTTTAGCAGTCGAAAATCGTACTTGTGCTGC
>JAQGBM010001559.1:0-10451 GCA_034698405.1 Symphylella vulgaris | reverse complement strand
TTTTGTTCTTATACATTTTGGTACAAATATTATCAACCTCGTATAATATAGCACATTTTTACTGAAATATATACAGCGCACAGGCTTTTTCCAGTTTTCCACGTATAGACCTGGTGCATGCATATTTTATAAACTAAATTATGTATTTTTGTTATAGGAATATAAAATTAAGCCTTTCTGTCAGAATACAATTATTAAACATTAATAAGTAGGCATATGTGTTACAGATTTTATAACCTTTTTTGTTTTTATTTCAAAAAACAAAAATGCTGACAAAAACAACCTAGAAAGATCGATTTGCTCTTGTTAGATTTCTTTGAGAAGTCAATTCTCTGTAGACAGTTTATTGTGGGATGTGAAAAGTCAGACTGATTAAACTTGACAACTTCTCTAATAGTTACTTCTCTTCGATGAGTCTATTATAAATAAAAGTAGTATCTGGTCAGAATTCTAATAGACTACAGTACATGCACGAATAGTTTCTATATACTTTCTATTTTTACCCTTCACTCAGAATGTTTTTTTTTTTTACTTTTTTTCTGAGAAAAACATGTCCTTTAAATCTAACCTAATTGTTAACATACCGTTAACATAGCCTAACCTAATTGTTAACATAATTAAGTTAGGGTTGGCTAAAGCCTAAACCTAATTATTGCACAAGTTATTATATTTATTTAGAGGAGGCTGAAAAGAGATTCTTATATGAAGAATCTCATTCTTCGGTATACGGGGGTTTGCTGGGGTTAAGAGACTCGATAAAATCGAGCCGTTACTTCTCCAAATTGAAAGATCCCAATAAAGAAGGCGGTTTGAAGTTGCGAGACAAGTCCTTCTGGCAAAGTCGCTTATGCTGGAAGAGGGGTGCCAGTCTGCCAGGGTTTGAACCAGAGAACGAGGTGGATGGGGATTGGAGAACTCTCGGCGAAGGACGCTTATAGGTATTCCCTCATAAATAAAAGAATAGCACAACACATACAATTTTTGCAATGTTAAACCACAGAATTTTTGATTTGCGTTACGAGTTACGACACAAAGCAAAAACATAATAATAACGATAAAGATTAAAGTTAATTGTTTATAAGTTAATAAGTTACTTTTACATTTTAAAGACTATAGCCTAGTTATGTTTTTCGGCAGTGCGAGTAAGGGATGTTGGGTGGTACAATGGGCAAAACCACCTATGCTCCACGCCACTTTTTAGTTTTTAATTTTGCAAACCCTTTTTTGGAAAAAAGTATGAAAGTATATCATAGACAAACCAGACGAAGCAATTAGGACCTCATCAAATGACGTGTGCCTCATCCCTTGCTGGAAGTAGTGGGAGTATTACCAGTTTCAAAATTAAACCTCGCATACCCATATTTAGGTTTACGAACTCATAGGTAGATAACTTATAGAACATCAACACCTGATATTTTTTAACAAGTTTATCCATGCATCATAAATAAATTAAGAATCCTCGTAAAACTTATTCAGTAAAAATAATATTATTATTTAACTTACATCTCAGCATACGTAATAAATTAATTATTTTCTTGATGCCTGTTGTATATAATTGGCAAGTTTTCAGTGCCTTGTTGACACACACTTTTGTTATATTATGGGTTGATAACAAAGTGAAAAGGTAAACAAATCCGTCTGGTTTATTCATCTGATAAGATAATGTATGTTCTAAATCAGCGTGTAACTCGGGGGTTAATATAACGGGCTTCTGTTCTTTTATAAACAAAAGCAATGGCACTGCTGCTATCACAATGAAAAGTGAATTATATTTTTTAAATAATTATTATAGGCATGCAAACAAAGCTTAATTACCATATAACTATAACTGAGCTACTAAAGCAGCAATATTCTAATCTTCTATATTATATAAATGATCCCATTTTTAGCAGGAAGTCATAAACATTAATATTAATTTTTATCAAAACGACCATATAGCTTTTATTCTCTAAAGGAGATGTTTTATCTATTTTTATTAAAACATTAAAATGAAACAGTTTATATTCACAATTCACTTAATTCGAATAGAAAGATTAAAGGGTGACAAGAATAAGTAATTCAGAGCACAAAAATAGATAGACAGCATTGTATTATTTTAATGGGATACAATAATTTCTTGTTAAATTTTTTAAGCTAAAAAAATTGTAAGAACATTTTCTGGGAAAATATACGGTACTTTTAGGCCTGCGGTAGCCTATAGGAAATTTTACCATATTTTCAACATTATAATTTTCCTGTAAATTTATACAACTCATATACACAGTGTTGTTACCTATACTACCATGCATGAGCAAACAAACTTGTTTTTAGTCTATGGGTGCTTATGTGCTGTTCAATGTTTCCCCTTTGATGCATTTCAAATTTTTCAAAAATTCCACTCCACAGCATATAGGCACAAAAAAAAATAGCCTCCAAAAACTGCACCGTATATGACGTCAAAGTGAGCTGTAGGGCACTACATCTTGACGGGTATACTCACCCCATAGGGAAAAAAATCAGAACAAAATGGCGGCTAAGCTATACTAATAAGTTGTATAATAAAAATTACAACAAAAGTCACATATTACGAATAATTAATGAATAAAAGGATAAAATAAAGCCATGGATCGCTGAGTTTTCAATTCCAGTAGTCGCTATATAGGACAAAAAAAGTGTATGGAACAAAATGGCGGATATAAATAAATAAATACCCGTCAAGATGAGTGAGCTATCTGACGTCATCATGGCTACCTACCTTTTTCATAACATAGCTATATAAGTTAGTGTTATTTTTGCCGTAAGTTAAATGTGCATTTTTAGAGTAAATTTTAAAAAGTATATTTTCATTACTTTTATTAAATCAGTAAACAGTATCCTGCTGCGCGGTATACGTAACTTTACACATAGAATAAAATTTGTAGGCTATTTGATTTGTGTTGAAACCGAAATAATATTTACTCGCTATAAAACGATACTGCTGCTGTATAATATATATTTGCTTCAGCAGTATATGGTTGAGTTGATATATATTTTGAAAATTGAATGCAGAGGTGTGCTGCAAAGCGGATACAGATAAATACGAAAACACTTTATTTTATAAAATAAAAAAATATCATTTTGATAGATAACGGAGAAAATTTTTTCATTTTGTGAACGATGCTATGAGAGATTGATTTGAAAGTAAAAAAAAAAAATGCTTCTGCTAAAAGAAACAATAGGAAAAACTAATCATTTTCAGCAAGCAATGATGTGTTTTAAACTAAAAGCTGTTATTTTCAAAGTATAGGACCTATATATCAGTTAGAGTTTTGCGGCCTGTTGCTATGCAATTTTGATTATTGATTGTGATTCGGATAATGTATACCATAGTCTTGTATAAACACAGACTATATGGTCAGTAAATAAATTCTGAAGCTGTAAAAGTTAATCAAATTTGATTTGCTCTAACTTTATAAGCTAATTCGATCCTTATTTTTGTGGCCCGGAACTGAAAATAAATAAATAAATGTGATTTTTTGTTCTGCATTATAACATGAGACAGATCCGTACAGATGAATTCTTCACAATCCATTTAATGCTATTTTTGAACAGAGATTTTTACTTTGTGCAATGATGAAAGGACTTATATGTCAATGTCAATGACAGCTTCTATAACTAAATAATGTAGGCTAAACATTAAGTTATGCTGCATTAGAAAAATCGTCAATCGTAATCGATTCATGATTATTAAGGAGTATTATATCCATGTTCTTAATATCCTCCATAGGCCTATTGACCAAAACCATATTATTATACAGGTAGATTAATTTTTTTTATGTTGGGAATAAGCGGAGAAAAATTTTCGAAATGTGATATTGTCGATCCAAACTTTCAAAACGGTGAACTTTCATAAGTTACTGCATGAGTATATCTCCACAAACTAAAAACCCTATTATATAGGCTATAATTATTATGTAAAATATACCATCGTATGTGCTTTTTTTTTGGGGGGGGATAACAAATATGATTTTAAAAAATAATCTAAATTAACTCATTTTGTGAGTTATTCTCTCAATAATATGGAAATCACAAATATGGTTCGAAACTTCTGGTGGACTGATCCTGTTCATTTTTTTATCCATAGCCTAGCTACCTGTATCCATACAGCCCTACCTGTATTTGAGTTATCCCCACAAATAACTCAGGCTCATCATTTTATATGGACTAGACTAGATTTTACCAAAAGTTTAGCGTATAGAAGACAACACCAATAATATTAACAGCCATAGTTCAAATAATCAGAATTTCAATAATTTCTTTACCTCATGCATACACCGAACTATTTAGGCTATACTCGTATTTTCATATATAGTTTAATCTTCACATATTTATCTTAACACCTATATAGTGAAACTAAAAGGAAAGGATTTGCATATTCTAATTTGGCTTATAAAGACGTCATCTTTATTAATAGGTATATTAATCATCTTAATATACCCATCTTTTAAACAAAAAAGATGGATATAACTAGATATAACATAATAAAAAAATGATTATTATTATTTACATATTTTCTGCATAAAAACAATTTTTTAATCTGGTTCCAGGGATATTATGATGAAAATAAACGAAATAAAAATGTAAATTATTGTAAGCTATATAGCTCGACCGCTATAGCCTATAGCTTGCATAGCAGATGTGTTTTGTTAAATTAAGATGTTTTTATTGCGCCTGGCATTAATTTATAGACTCCTAACTGGCAACTTCATCAGTCTGAGCAATAAAACAGCAACAAGTTAAACAAACAGAACAGATTTATTATGCTACAAGTTTACGTTTTGCTAGGGGTTCTGTTTAAACTCAAGAAAAAACCTCGCAGTCAGCATGATCAAGGAAAAGAATTTAACGCAAAAAAAAAATACCGTATGCTGGGTTTTACACTAATCTCATTAATTATGTTCGCACTTTTGTTTTTGGGATAAAAATACGAACTCAATGTTTTAGGATACTTTAAAAGCATGAAAAAATAATAAGAACACTTAATTGGGGATCTTAATATCTAATTATACTACTAATTAGATTAATGTGGTACTTACTACATACCTATAGCAAAACATAATATAAATTCTAAATAATATATACACAAGATCTCTAATTAAATCATAATATTTTCCGTACCTAACATGCTACTTAGCTGTTTTAATAGACTAATTCACACACAAAAAAAAAAAACTAAGTAGGCCTATCCCTATACCATAAAATAATATACAAATTTATAGGATACATGCAGGCTAAAATTACAGTAAACATCATTCGCTACCCGCATGTAAAAAGTCTGGAGTTCATATGCAGTTGAAATTTGCAGTTAATGTGCAGTAAAGTGAAATTATGATGCAGTTCTTATCTGCAGTTAAAGTGCACTATATTGTACATACGTGTACTTTATTATTTTTCTAGATCAGTTGACAAAGCTATTTCAAAAAGCCTAATTAACTGCTATGCCTTATTCATAACTGACCTTTGTTTGTTTACATTGCATAAAATGTACTTCAAGAAGCAAGTCAGGCTTATTATAAGCATAGCTTGTATAATAGTTTGTGGCCAGCTTAAATACGGTACTGTATATATTATGATAGATATAAATGTATGTAGCACGGTCTTACAGCAGGCTTATTGTGCCACCTACACCCCTTACTCTATTAATTTTAATTGTATAACTTCTACCGCAAAAGAGCTTAATATACTGCGAGGCTATAATATTCCAATTATGCCATATAATAAAATAACTTATAGCTATATAAATGGTCTAAAAATTTAATTAAATCTCTAAGTCTGAAAGAGCTGTGAGTAATCTTACTTTAATAACAACAATATAGCCTCGTCTGTTATTTTATTTGATTTATTTGGATATAAATTACAGTAGCCAATTGTAGGGCAGATGATGAAATTTATTTTTATTACACTCGTGCTGTTATAACAAGCAAAAATAATAAACCACATACAGACATTTGTGGAAACTGGGGACCTATTTAAGTGACGTCGATTGGATACAGCTGTTTCATGATATATAAGTTATATGGAATTAGGCTGTAATACTAATTAAATACTCGGTAGTTGATGTGTATTTATAATAATGATTTATATTCATTTTAATGTTGCATTTTAATTATCCTACTCATAATAGTCATAATAAATAATTATACAATTTTTAGTGGTATTGAAATAACTCATTTTTCCAACTTAACCGCACTAAACTTACAGTTTTGTTTAATTTGTTTGTAGAAACTTCACTAACGCGACCAACAGGCATGCTGGGATGGGAATTAGTTGGGAACTTGCTGGGTCGTTTTTAGAGGGTGGTCGGCTGGTCGCACTATAAACTTAAGTTAATGAAACTGAAAATATAGGGCAGGGGAATGTACTAACTTTATCTAAAAATAAACCGGTAGGGCCTATAAGTTATTCTCAATGTAAATAATAATTTGAGTGTTGACTTGTGACTTATGAGTCAGACAATTTTCCACTCACAATTAGAGGTGTGCTGAGTGAAATTTGAAATGAAATTTGAAAGTTAAATTTCATGAAACGAAATTTGAAATGAAATGAAACGTTTTAAATTGCAAAATCGGCTAAATTTGGGCAAAATTAGACATTACGGACTTGATAAAGTACTTTTTAAAAGGTAAATGTATTAATTTCCATACTGTAAAAAATTTATTGATGGTAAATTAATAATTTTCCAGTATTTTTCTATAAAAATGTCCTGATTAAATTTCATAAAATTTGAAACGATTTAAAATTTCATGAAATTGCCCACCTCTAGGTATACCTCGTATACTGCCTATGCTGTGGAGGTGTTTTCCCTACCAATTGGATAACAAAAACATTATATCACATGCACATTTTGTGATTAAAAAATGAAAAATGGCGGCACATTTATTATAGTCAATCATTAGAATTTTTTTTTAATCTCATATCCACACAAGAAACATAATAATTATAATCAACATCGAGACACAAGGGTGGCAGTTCCAGAGTGATTTATAGATTACTTTGCGTTGTTATATTACTTCATAACTACGCTTGGCCGGATTGATGCCCATCCTTCTTCGTGTTCAATAGTCTAAACGTCTCTGTTTCGCCAATATGTTATAGCAGCAATAAACGATTTATTATAATAGAGAATATAATGACTTGTAAAATATTCATGTAAATCTAACACGAAAAACATTCGTCGTAAATATACGATCTTTAGCAGGTAGCTTGACATATATTCGCTCCATATATCTCTTAAGTGATAATTTTGACAAATGATTACAACCTCATCTGTCTGCGTTATACCCTGTATATGTAGCCTATTGAAAACAATAGGCCTATTTAGGCTTATGATGTATAAGTTCAAGCGTTAGTGCAAAAGAAAATTATACGTTGTTTCAAGCTGGGTATTTAAATGGGTATTTTAAACTGCTTTTTTTAAAACAGCAATAGAGGGTCATTTATTAAATTTTACAGCAAGGCGTTGATATTTTAGAACTATATATTTAAAAATTTAAAAAAGAAAAATACATCAGGCATCCATGATGCCTCTGTTTTAATATAACGGCCATATAAAACGGAGACATTTTAAATTATTTTAACTTATTTAATTACCCAGGAATAAAGAATTATAATACAAATAAAACCTTATTGGGTCCATTCAATATTAATGCAAATTAATGTACTTTTACGGTAATTTGTATTTTACTAATCTCATTAAATTTGTAAATAAAGGCATTTTCATGAGTTTATAGCCTAATACAATTTTTCATATATTACGAGCGAGCTCATTCGCCAATAGGTTGCATATCACACATATTATAGTGATCGATGGGTATCCAAATTCATGAAATTTTAAACGCTCAACGTTTCAAATTTTTTGAAAATTAACCAGGAAATTTCATAGAAAAATACTGCAACCGGTACTAATAATTTAGATATCATTATATTTTTCAAAGCATCATGAAAAATTGAATATTCTGTAAGTTTAGTTTTTAAAAAGAACCTATCATTCTGGGTTGTAATTTACTAATTATGTATTTTTCAAAATTTTTAACTGAAAAATAGCATAATATTTTGCTGATTTTGAAATTTGAAATGAAATGTATAAGTAATTTCGTTTAAAATTTTATTTTTAAATTAACATTCGACACATCACTAATCACAGTATCACACACAGCATGATTTAAGCATGCATGGATAAACTATATCTTACTTTTTAAGTAGGCCTACATAGTATAGGCTATTATATACTAACGAGTAAGTTATATATAGCTGTGTCTATAGCGAAGAATAACATTTTCCATTATAGGCTAATGTTATGTTTGTGACTTGTAAACAATGGAGATTCTAGGGTTGGGTGTTGGGTCCTTCGTTGCGGAGGAGTTAGATCAGTATAATAACCATTTGATATGAAATATTTTTATGATAGAGACGTATTATATACAAAGTATATATTTATATTTTGTCATATTTATTTTAACCATTATAAGTTATGATTTTTAATTTTATTTTGTTTATATTCATTTCTTCGATTCCCGAATAAGCCTTTATGGTTTAAAAAAAATATAGGTTATTATTTGAAATATTATTTTATAATAATAGAAATATGAAAATTATTTGTTCTAAAACAATACCATTATAAAATTCAATTCAATTGCGTCAGCTTAGTTTACTTTTTATTTAGACGAAAACGTTAAAAACATTATAAAATTTAAATTTTCGGGTCGCATTAAACTAGACCCTTCTTCAGAACGACACATACTACACAAAATAAAATCCAAAATACCATTAATTTATAAGACTTGCAAATATTATTTATAGTTGGATATTTTATAGGCTAATATTGCAGCAGTATAGCCTATATTTTATATGCACTGCAGCCCATGCAGCATGCTCATCATGACTGTTAAAAATGTTAAAAATTATTTTAATTTTTCTGATTTTCTTACATCAAAATATAAAAATGTGTTCAAAAATTGTCTATGCGGGTGTAAAAAATATGGCCCCCGGGCCAAGTCATATAGCAGCGAAGTTAATCGAACAAACTAATAGTTTTTTTATGTTTTATTTTTATAACTGTTGATTCAAATCGTAGCATGCAATTAACTCTGCGCTTCTTTGTTTCTAAAAAAAATCTGATAAAAAATATGGACATTTAATTTCCTGGACCCACTTCCTAATTGCATATTATGCCCAGAAAAATATATCTCTATATGAGGAACTCATGTAAATGCACGTCTCACATTTTGGGTGCTTTTAAAATTTGTAAAATCATTTTATATTGAAATGTTATTTGAAACCCATGCAATTTGCATGATAAGTTTCTGTGAACTTTAGGCTATATTGAAAAAATGGGTTCTAATAATAATATTGTAATTTTTTTTACGTATAACAAATTTTTAAAACAGAATTTATTATTCCTGTGATTTATTTTAATTCGTATTAACTGTTACTTTCAGAAAATAGGCTAATTTTTCAAGTTTTCATTATTTAATAGGAATAGCCTACTCGTTCATTTTTGATGATGATGATTATGCGTTTTATTTTCTGATGCTGGATTGTACCAAAGACAGTTAAATTAAAGCCTAAGTTATACGTTAAAATAATAAGTTATAACCAACCCAGCGAAACGAGACGGAGCACATAACCAGTTTAAACCCATGCAGTTAAAAATTTACTTAATTTAAAATATAATACAAATATTTTAATTAAAATGAATACTTGTAAGATGCTGCAGGACTTATAATCATCGTTGTCAATTTTTTTACTATAAGTTGCACCTTGTTTTAAATGCGTATTTATAAAGCAGGGCATTAAATTTAATCATATATTGCAAACAAATTCATAGTTTAATTTTTTTGCTTATTAAATTAAAATAAAATCATAAGTAATGTCCTTCTCTATATTTTTGTTACAAACGAGGAAACATACCCCCGAATAAGATGCCAGTAGAAGAGTTTGGTTAATGGTTATATTAACGAATTAAAAAAACTGACTGTTATAGGTTAGGTTAGGTTACAAAAAATTTGGGTACAAAAAATTTTCCTTATTTATAATATCATACTTAAATGATAATATAATATTTATAGGCTATACAATATAGCACATAACAGGATGTTTATAACATAAAGACATGCATCACTAAAAATTAATAGGCTATCTAAAAAATATTTTTTAAGTAGTTTACACATGAATAAAAAAAAAAAAACTACCGGTAATGCATTCAGATTAATTGGGATAGGCCTATAAGAAATTAATGGTAATGACGAAGAATCAATTTTGTATAATACGAGTATATAAATTGTTTTTGAAAATTCGTGACTGGCAATAAAAATAGCCTAGGAAGGAACTAAAAAATATATGGATTGTGGAAACTCAAAAATATTTTAAAGTGTCTGTATACTGTATAGCATGGATAATGAAGTTAACATATTATGTGTGTATAACTTAATAAT
>JAQGBM010001558.1:0-10451 GCA_034698405.1 Symphylella vulgaris | reverse complement strand
TGTAAATCCTGTCCCTGAGGCAAAATTGGCCCAGGAAGGTGGTGAAGGCTCATCCCCTGGCGTCGATGTTTAGCCTTGGTAGCAGAATTAGGCCGACGTTAAATAAACAAATAAATAAAAACCGAAGTGGCTGCTCCTTCGGATGAAAATGTACATAATCTAATTGCACTCTTCACATTATTAATTAATTAACCTTATCACCTTATGTCAGGGGTGATATCTCCCTGTAAAGTACCTACTTATAGGCTATAAATTCAAAATCTCAACCCTTAGTCGGGTTACTACCTCCTTTGAAGCCAAAACAATTAAACAAAACCAAAAGGCAAATGTAATGTGTAGTAGGCTATAATAAAAGTTTATTGAATATCATAGTAAACCAGGTCCATAATAATAAAATACTCATTAATACTTTCCTAATCTTGTATATATATACGCTTAACAATCCTTTGCATGGCCCAATGATTTCGTATTAAATGATGTCGGAGTCTCTCGTATTAATGAATGAATTGATAGCGTTGGACCATAGTCGAACAAATCCCTTGGTTTAATATGTACTTTAACACTGGAATCATATCAATATATTATCTTACAAAGTTTAGGGAATATCCAATCGAGGGACAATTGATCGCTGCATAAAATGGTGAGGACACAGTTTTCCCCCCAAAAGGGAATTGGATAGGTCTCTGGGGATATTATAGATACTTCACGCAGCCAAAATCGTTCAAGCCCATATCGCTAAACTGCAGACTTCCCATTTTTGATCCAAATTCGTTATACTTTATCTCTTCTTTTTGAAATGTAATGGTGTCCATTTTATTTAAAACTTTTGATATATCAGCTTGGAACGTTCGGTTTTCGCGCGTGAATTGTATTTCGAATATATATGGTTGCTAAGGGAGCGAATTAAAATATTCTTCGAGCTTATATATTTTCCCTAAGCCTTAATTTGTCTTTGTTAACACTATGATTTCCATTTTATTCGCTGAAGGCTGAACACATATCAAGACTTTGCTCTTTGCAGAGAAAGCTCTGTGATAAATCGAAGTTTATAGAATAGAAAAGATATGTTGCTAATACGTAATATTGGAATAAACCCTCAGTGATAAATTGGATTTATATGTATCTCCTGATACACAGTTTGCTGCTGTATTAAGTTTCCATTTTAAATTTGTAACATCGTGTTGTTAATGGTTTATGTTTCTGGTGAGTGGATCGCGGTGATGCCAGAAATTGATATTAAAATAAAGCTTTAAAAATACAGGGTTCTCAGAAGTCCGAGAAAAGATTATAAAAATTTGTTTAAAAAATTATTTTTATAATTTTTATTTATCTTTACTTTTTCTTTTAGATAGCGTAGATATAAAATTTTTCTTTAATGTTCACGCCATTTTTTTATTAAAATTTATTAGAAAAAAAACTACCGTCAGGGGGAAATAAAAAAATAATAAGTTACCGGTAATTAGAGTCCTAGCACCTCTAAAAATTATTTACGGAGTATTTAACTTATATTAAAACTTAGAAGTTATTTATTTTATAAGTAATTTCTACTTTTTATTTTCTGAAAATAATCATTTTAATCGAGTTACTAATTTTTTTAAAATATGCTTCTTTACAATTTTGACATTCCTAAATCGCGTCTCTGCTAAAACGCCTCTTTGGGCGTTGCTTTTACTCAAAAGTGTAAAATACTCTAATTTATAAAAATTTAATAACTGGTTAAAAATAAATGTTTGGAAGAAAATAACAAGTGGAAATGACTAATAAACTAAATATCTTTAAGTTTTAATAAAAGTTATATAGCCTAAACTATTTTTGGAAATGCCCACACTTTAATTAAAAAATAGGCTAATTAAAAAAAAATTATTTTTTAATTACAGTATTATTAAATGGTCATGGACTTTAACTTAAGCATTACCAAAACTATTACAGTATGGTTGTGGTAATTATTTGATCAAATAGTATTTTACTGAATCGAACCCAATGACTTAAATACACGTTGATTGAACCAGTAAAATACTACCATTAGGCTATAATTATTTCAAAATTCAATTTTTCCGACAGACTTGCTCGGGTCATAATTTTTTTTTTTTTTCATTTCCTTAGACTAGTACTTAGTACGTATTAAAATCCTCTGTTGGTAGAATTTTTTTGCATCCTTTTTTTTTTAGTGAGGTAAATAACACAAAATATTTTTTTTGTATATTGAATACAGTACGTTATATCGTGATAAACGTTGTATCGTAGTACGTTATAAGGTGAGTTGACTGTATTACCAGTAGTAAATCCCTACTACTGATAATAGCCTACATAATATTTCGAAATACAATAATTATGTAGGGACTATAATACATAGCCTACTGTATTGCCATCATGTAAGTTTAATAGTGAAAGGAGTAGACTTAGCATAATATAAAAAAAGAGAATACCGTATTTTGAGTTAAAAGTTGAATGAGTTAAACGAAAAAAAAATCTTGCCGAAGAATACTCAACGTCAGTTCTGGTCAACGGTTTTGTGTCTTTTATGCTGTACAGTAGTAACTCCATTCATAAAACAGTTATCAGATAAGTCAGCTGTCTTGTTTTGAATATGTAGTAGCATGAGCCTATCCCCCCAAGGTGGGATAGGTTCATGGTAATAGTTAGGATTTCTGAGGAATATGTATACTCGAGTCGTAGTACGTCCAAATTATATTTTGCAGTAGCGATATTGGATTATAACGGAGTACAAACGTATTACCTTTTTAACTTGAATCTAGGAAAGTAACTTATACTACGAGTAGTGCTCTTACTTTTTCTCAAAAAAATAAAAAGGGAAATAAATTTTATGCTATGAATATAATTTTATCAATATATCAAAAATTATATAGGCCTACCGTATTTCATTTGGTATTTCGGGGTTTTGTAATTATCGTAATCGAAAAAGAAAAAACGAATTGTAAATAATTTTTTTAAATCGCATCTCACTGGTATTCTAATAATTTCATTTTGGAAAAAAATTAATGTGGAAATATCAGAATGCATTGAATTAAAAATGTGTCAATCCACATCGCGGTATCGCCCACTTTCAGTTGTGTTATTTACCTTATCTTTATTCTTTAGTCAATATTTGTTTCTAAATAAATAATTTTGTAAAGCTGTAGACTAATCTTTTACTCACTCAAGAGTTGCAAAAATGTTTTTTTTTTTATAGTTTTTTTTTTTTTCAACAACACATAGAGTCGGGTGCATGGGAGGTTAACCTGAGGATAGTCGAACGAAATAAATTGATATCTTCGTAACCCCTGAACGAAAATGGACGTACGATACACCAACATTTTCGTCTTGAAAAGATCTATTCGAAAATGTTAAAAAATATTCTGTCGTCGCATTAAATCGCAAGATTTTTCAAAATATAGTGACATTTCGCTCTTATATCTCGAATATCATTTGATTTAATGCGACGACTCCATATTTTTTACATTTTCGAATAGATCTTTTCAAGACGGAAATTGTGTTGCATCGTACGTCCATTTTCGTTCAGGGGTTACGAAGATACCAATTTATTTCGTTCGGTAGGTAGTCAGGTTAACTCTCCAGTTAGGGTTAACCTCCTCCCAAGCACCCGACCCTAGTGTTCTATAAAAATAATGGAAAAAGTAATTAATTTATTTTAATGATACAGATATTAATAGAGCACATGAAATCGAAATTAACCGAAGCACATGGAGAAAAGACCCAGATTGAGCAACTCAAAACAGATAATTCGGCTCTTAGAGGAGAAGTTAACGAATTAAAATTTAAACTGAAGGAAGCTAGACTGTATCATACTCCCGTAAGCATATTATCCTTCTAATATCTGAGTATAAATTTGCAAAAATGTTTAAAGTGATGGAATCTAATAAAAAAGATTTAACTTATACTGTAGGGCCTAACTGCAAACAAAAATAGGCAAAAACATTGGTTAAAACTTAAATATGTTTACTTTTAATATTGGTAATTTACACTTATTGTTTTTGCAAACATTTATTTGAAATTTTGAACCAGTTATTATTTTACACTTTTGTAAAAAAGCAGCCCGGACTGTGGTGGTTAACCATGTCTCATAGCACCCTGTAATTCCACCAAGTTTCATTCAGATCCGATTTTAAGGCCTCGGGACGTTCCCTTGTGAGGTGGGAGTGTTGAGGCGCAGTTCGGGCTGCCAAAAGTGTAAAGAAGGTTATAAGAAGCATACAGTATTAAAAAATGAGCAACTCGATTAAAATAAATGTTTGGAAGAAAATAAAACGTGTAGATTACTTATAAAAATAATATGATTTAGGTTTTTAATTTAAGTTAAATAAACCTTTTTTTTTAGATTCTATCCCTTTAAGGTAAAGTACCGTATAAAACTTATACTGTATAAATTATAATGGTCTTCTATGTAATTAGGGAATGAAACAAATGGAAGCCTTAAACGACAAACTAAACGACTTAGAAAGGAGGTACAACTTACGTGGAGAAGAACTTCAACGCTTGAGAAAAGAAATGTTGGCCAACTTAGACTTAGCCGTTGAAACTGCAGTCCATCCTTGGAAACTTCGACTCGACTCCAAAAACCAGGAACTTGAGAGTTACAAAGATGAACGAGACAAATTAATTAAGGTAAAATTAATACGAAAATCGTCAATATTTATTTAATACATTTTCATTATAAAACTATAATATTTTTGTGCAAATGCTTAGATCACACAATCCTTATATTACGGTAAATGTGTTACTTTATTTTAAAGCATATTAATTAATTATAGCATAAATAAATTAAGTTTAATATTAATTAAAGTACCGTCAAAATAGATTAGCGTTAATTTTCCCCAAAGTTTTTTAAACATTAAATGTTTTAAAACCATTAGTATAATTAATTTTAATTAAAAATTACAGGTACTAAGAGCAGGAGGAGAGTACCAAGGTGTAGATTTGAATTTATCTCGTTCACCATCTTCAGTCTCCAGTTTTGGAGACAGTTGATTTTTCAAAGGTAAGTCCATTTTAAAGCTCAGAATTAAAGGAAACATTCCCATATTAAAGTAGAACTTGTGTAAAATAAGTTAATTCATTCAGTCCAACCATTGATCATTAGTTTATTATTTGGAGAACTGGCTTGTAGAGAAGCCTGAAAGAGAAAGAATGAAAAATAATAGATGAATAAGTTAGTAAGAATTTTTAAAATACGTTATGAGTGAGTAGAGTTAAGTAATTTGTGGAGGACCGGAAAATAGTACTATGGTTACTTACCAAAGAAGCAGTTATCTTGCTCGTAAGTTCTTTAGCTCTTCTTTCGGTTGCTGAAATATGGAAGAAATCAAAAATCAAACTACCGTAATTCCAAACTAAAAAATTATAAATTAGGAAGTTATAGATAGAAACTTACTAAGTAATTTGTGATCAATGTTTTCAAGAGATGCTATTATTTCGTCTTCTTTTCCATCCTCTTCTAGGGAAGGCATAAGAAAATAAAGTTGTTAATACAACGGATAAAAGAAAGCATTTATTTAAGAGCCCTCACTGCTAATTTTGGTCAATGGGATTTTGAATTGTAGAGGATTGTTTTTTTTTCAACGAGAGAACTACCCAAAGAATTGGCTGAAATTTTAGGATTGTGTACTGGTACTGATGTGTACTCGTATCAATGCCTCTATCTCACTTTTTGTGAATGGGCCCCTGGTTTTGAAAAATTTGGGAAAATTATTTTTTCCGCTTCGAAAGCGTATTTTTCCTATGTAAATTAACATGAAAAATCATTATTCCAAAGGGACCCTTACCATAAAAAATTCCAAAATTTCAGAATGGGAAATTTAACCCGGGTGCACTAAATAAACATGTATTATTGCAAAAAATAAAGTTTAAGCAATAAACTGGATCAGTTAATCACAAAAATGACCATAATTTCTAATATTATATACCAAATTTTTCAAAACCAGGGGCCCATTCACAAAATGTGAGATAGAGGCATTGATACACATCAGTACCAGTACACAATCCTAAAATTTCGGCCAATTCGGTGGGTTACACCTCGGGTACTTCCCTCGTAAGATAAGTCCTTGCGTTACAAACTAACCTTATCATCGAATCACTGAGTTGTGGGATCCCGGATCGGTGATAATTTGTGCTATATTTCGAAAATAGCAATCATGGGCATGGCTAAATAAGCCATTTTCTTAAAATAAAGTGTAAGTTACGGAGTAATCATTTACTTCTTATTATTTTTTCGTTCTTGTTAATAATTTCTTAGTTTTAAGTAAATGCAAGTTGACATTTTGTAACAGAAGAACCTTATTTTGTTCTTAATTTTATAATTATTCCAATCCTGTTTTATAAATGAGGTTTCATTATAAATTCCTAACTAATTGTTATTGAATAAATATCTATAAAAATCATCTCCAAATTGCACAACATAAATTAAATTAGGTGAAACAAACAGATATAATAATGCATGTCGCCGCAGTTGGCGCTGTGATCGAATTTTGAGTTATGAGGGGATATTGTTTCCGGCGATCCGGTATCGCGCGAAATCGCAAGTGAACGCGCCCTGTTATGTGCAGCTTTATGCAAGACCGGAAGTGAAATCGTATCACAACGAAACAGTGCACAGCATGAAATGCCCTTTAGAAAATTTCTAGTTAAATTAATTCATAAAATAATCCGTCGTCTTTTTAAGATTGGATCTATTATCTCCAATTATTTTTCTATAACGTTATTATTTGGTTTTGTGTTTCGATGGTTTGTTCTACTAGTGTAAATATAATTTTAGGCTACAATGGTTAAATTATAATTTATGGATATAAATATTGGTAGTGCTTTGGTATTTTGGTTTTATGACTAAAATTTTTTACAGTGAACATTAGTATAAAAAAACATTCGAAAATTAACTTATTTATAAAAATAAAAATTGTAATTTAGAAGTTACAATACGAAGATTAAAAAAAAAATTTTTAGTTAATTAATTTTCTCTTATTTGAAAGAATGATTATGTTTTAGTTTAATTAATTTTCCCTTTTTTAAATAATCAAATTGTTAATTTTCTTATTTTGTTTATTGAATATGTGTAAACTTAAAAAATAATTTTATAATCGTAAGTGGAAATGTTACTTTCTTTTGGGTTGTCCTTAAATTTTGTCAATTTGACCCTTTTGGTGTTTCCTTTTTTTTATTTTTAATCTTAACTTTTATTCCCACCCGATATAAAAATACTTCATTAATAACATCCTCTCTTCCATAATAATTCCCTCTGCCCGTTATTTTCTTTCGGGAAAAAGGGGTTCTTTTTGGTTACTTTATTTGAAAGAGTTGTTTATAATAAACAGGTTCCATGACGAAATGTGATGAGAATTGGGTGATAAAAAAACCTTTTTAAATCAGGGTTCGGAAGCGGAAGCAAGAACCGTTATTTTATTAAAGAACCGGAACCGAAATCGCGAAAAAAAAAAATTGGAACCGGAACCGAAATTTACGTACTAGGATTTTATAGGAAAACCATTAAATTTATAGCTAAAACGTCATTTTTGAAATCTTTATTCGGATCCAGAACCTAAATTATATTAATTATAATATTTATTTTTTTAAGAACCGGTATCAAAATTTTGGAATCCGAACAGGAACCGAAATTTGAGACGGTTCCGAACGAACCCTGATTAAAATATCAAATTCTCAACATAATATTTAACTTTTTATGTATTTTATGTATTCGTAACAAAAGAAAAGATTAAAATTTATTTTTATGTGATTTTTTTTAAAATTTCTTAGGACCGAATGCAGTATGCACCAAGGAATTAAACCTAAGATTTACTCTAACTATACAGGATTTTAACTTGAATATACTCGTAATCGAACGAAATAAATTAATATCTTCGTAACCCTGAACGAAAATGGACATAACTTATGATAGTGATACATCAAAATATTCGTCTTAAAAAGATCTATTAAAAAAATATAATAAAAATTATGGGGTCATCGCATTAAATAAAAAGCTATTTGAGATTTAAGATCGAAATTTTAGTATTATTATTTTGAAATATTCTTTATATTTAATGCGACGACCACATATTGTTTTTGTACATTTTCGAATGGATCTGATCAAGACGAACATTTTGTTGTATCACTCATAATTATGTCCATTTTCTTTAAATTGCTACGAAGATAAGAATTTATTTCGTTTTGTTATGCCTTGGAGTTAGAGTAAACCTACTTTTAACATCCTTGGTGCACCTGGCCCTTACTGTTTGTAACTTTACAAACATTTATTTAATAAAGGATTTTATTTGCAAAGTTCAGTTAATATTTAACATTTATTTATTTATTTACGACCGATATTTCAGTGCAAATTTCTCTTTTTATCGAACAATATTTTTGAAGGGAAAATATGTGACACGAGACATATTTTGCGTCCGACATCCGTTTTTTTTTGTGTGTGGGGGGTTGGGCAATGGGAGGATATAGAAGGGTGGAATGTAAGGAGATTTAGAGGTTCTTGAAAGTCATATTATTCAAGACAGTATTTACAAATTTGGTGCCCATGGGTAAAAATTGTATAGGGGCCCCCTATAGCAGCAGCTGCAGTTTTGCATGAGGTAAACTCCTTGGGGAAGGGGAGAAATTTTCAGAAAGTGTATGGGGGCGGTTCAGCTATCTGACTACAGGGAGACGCAATTTTTTTTTAGCAAGAAAAACACATTTATTATCTTCTTTAAAATTTTGGCTGAATTAATTTGCATTGCATTAGCCTATAGTTACTTTTAGAACTCGGAAAAATTTGATCTCACCCCAGCCTAGACTCGAACCCGGGTCCCTAGACATCCTAAGCCAACGCGCTACCGACTTAGCTACTCGGCTCCCTGCACATTACACTACCCACTACTAGTTATACACGATTGCAGAGGAGGCGTGGCTTAGCCGCCATTGATCGCGGCCGCATTTTTAAACTTTTGCTTTAATCTCTAAATACGAAGAGTAATAAACAATTTTATTATATTTTTATGAACTACTAAATGAAACTGTAAAAATAAAAATAAAAAATCCTTGGCAAATAAAGATTATACCATAATATAAAAGAGCAGGCAGCATTCAATGGCGGCTAAAAATCACGTGGCAAACAGCTAAAAGATGATGATTATGCGTTTTATTTACTGAATCGTGAGCCTTTTAGTCCTTTAGGACTCTATAACTCAAGGGGAATGGGCCTAATGAATTGGTCGTGGAACAGATAACCCATCCTAGTACTGACCACAACCGACGCAGCTTGAATTTAATCAACAATGTGGAGACCAAACCCCAATGCCACTCCGCCGGTTATTAAAAACAGATACTGTATAAGAAAAAACATGTAACAAAACGTGTTTCTAGCGCCTCACTGCGGACTATTTCTACGGCGTTTCGAATCTTTCCTCCGTGTTCCGTCACACATCTTTCCAATTTATAACTTTGGCTTTTTTGTTTTTCTTCCAGAGTTCTCAAAATGAATGCAAAACAACGTTGTCTTTATTTTGAATCTGTTTTATTAGATAATAATAGAGTCTATTGCAGTAAAATAACCTTGGGAAAAGAAAGAAAGCATAAAATTAAGGTAAGGACAATAAAATTAATTATGTGAATTCTTGAATAAGAATAAAATCTTGAATGTCCGATCGAATGAGATTGAAATTCGACGTTAGGCCTATTATTTTCTCAATTTCACAGCCCCTCATTCTGTGGTCTTAGCTGCTACTTAGGGGTGATAGAAGCCCTTCTATCTGGAAGATGTTCTGAAATTAATATCGTGTTATTTTGCCTTTTACGGAAGGCCATAGGCCATAGCACTTGAGTTTCTTGCTCTATCGCGAGAGGGAGCCACTGAAACTGAGTGTGATACTCATAGGAATGCAGAGCACACTTCTTTTATGGTTTAGCTCACGATTAATTTGCGCCCTGATCTTCCGTATTGGCTAGTAGTCTAGATATATTTATCGTATTAAATCTTGAAAATGCCGAAATGTGCCTACCCCTGGGTATACTTGGTTCTGGGCACACTAGTAAGTTACACTGGCACTCGGGACGCATTGGTGAGGTTGGGGTTTGGAAGCCGCGCCAGGCTGTAGTGTGCCTAGAACGAAGAAATCCCCAAGGTCAGCTTCTAGATCCTGAATGTGAGGAGCTTATTGGAGGAATATTTTTTAAACCCTGGAGTGGGGTTACATATTGGACAGTAAAGCACCTTTGGACAGTTTAAAATATTGTACAAACTACAAAAGTCCAATATAACCCCACTGATGAAATATAAAACTCTTAACTTGAGCTCCTCACAGATATACGGGGTATATGAATGAAGTACGAATGGGTAATCTCATATGCGTATTTGTATATTTAATAATTGATGTGGACTGACCAGTGTTGAAAGTTTATATTTTATTTTTATAATAAGTTATTTTTGCTTTTCTTATAGGTTCAAATTTACAATAATT
>JAQGBM010001557.1:0-10453 GCA_034698405.1 Symphylella vulgaris | reverse complement strand
AGAGATAGAGATAACACCACGTGATAACACAGATTGTGAGTAAAAATGGCGGATTGGCACACCTCCTCTAAATCTATATGTACTTACATACCCCCCTCCCCCAACAGGTTTGACAAGTTAAATCCGGCACTGCTTCAATAACAATTTCAACAAACCAGCAATATTTTAAACAAAGACATTGAAGTTAAAAAAAAAAGAAAAAGATGGGGAGTAAGTTCGGAGGGGCTATATTTTCCCCCCATATACCCATTAGGTTTGACAAGTTAAATCCGGCACTGTTTCAATAACAAACTCAACAAGCCAACAGCAATATATTTTAAACACAAAGACATACAAGTTAAAAAAATACCTTGCTCATTCTTCCAGCGCAGCGGTAGAAAGTTGTAGAATGATTTGATATACAAAACTGCCAACGTGGAAGTTTGCGTTTCGCGCTCACATTTTTATACATCCTCCCATGTTGTGACTATTTTAATCCTCAATGCAATTTACGTTTGTGCGTGCTTCGCTTCAGTTACTCTTTCACTCTTAGAAAAACAATTTATATTCTGAGTCGATGCGTGAACAAAAACTGAAAAAGAAATAAATATTGTTGTAAAATATATAAATATATTCATTTTGCCAAGACACGAAACAATTTAAAAATCCCCAACCCGACAAAGATAATATCATAGGCTGCGCAAATAATTTAAAAACAGAAAAGTGTATGGAAGCAGGCGGGATGAAAGCTGCTATAATGAAATATGGAAGTATATATCAGTGATGGGCAAAAAAAGTATTTTTGAAAAATACTGTATACAAAATAAATTACTGGCATCAGGAGTAAATCAAGGAGTGCAGAAACTATGGTACCGAAATTCACGAGCTTAATTCCTAAATAATTCACCTCGTGGCGCTGCGAGCGCGTAAACATGCTTGTGCTATTTTTTAACATAGAACGCCCTCGGACGGAATGAAAGAGAGTTAAGCCTAGTCCAGGGTATTATAAATACACTACCCCTATATCTGACGTCAGCATCCGCAATTACATCGGTAAATAACTGCTAGGTTATGAGTCTATTTCTATCTCTCTGCGCCAGCACCTGCTTTGTTTCACTTTCACTGATGGTCTACTAAGTGAGTATTCTCTATGGTTTCACTGTAGCAATGGCTGCAGTTTGTGACGGAGCACTTCAAAAAACTCCGCCACAAAGTTCCGCCATTGTTACAGTGAAACCAAAGAGAATACTCACTCTAGTAGACCATCTCTGAGTGATCAGTGAAAGTGAAATAAAGCAGGTGCTGGCGCAGAGAGATAGTAATAGACTGATAACCTACCAGATATTTACCGATGTAATGGCGGATGCTGACGTCAGATATCGTGTATAGTGAACTGCTGGGTTGGAGGTTTAGACAAGTAAACAAGTGAAGCCGTTATTTTAATAGAATCAGAACCTAAAATATTTATGGTACTGCATAGTTTAGCCAATGCCCCCTGTATGATATCTTATAATCTAATCAATGTCGGGGCAATCAGTGAATCTCTAAAATTTACTGAGAGGGCGCTACAAAACTGTTCAGTTCTATTGTAGAATTGACTCGTTCCCAAGGTTCATATGAATTCAATGATGAAAGGAATATTTTTTTCTATTCATATTTACTAACTTATTTTTCATTCCAAATATACCTTCCCTCGCTGAATGCATGGAATTTGGAACGATCCTATTCCACACCACTGAACAGCAGCGCCCTCTAAGTAAAAGAATCACTAATTGCCCAATGCCCAGGCATTGATAAGATACAGGAGGCACTGATTTAGTCGAGTTACGGTACCAAAGATGGACGTCAAAGAGAAATTAAATAACTTAAGTTAAAAAAAACAGTTGTATATTGAAAGTAAAGAAGTTTAAAAAATTCCAAATTTTTTCCATGACCTAACATTTTTTAAATTATAAAAATCTCAATGCATAAAACCATCCAAACACGAACTAACATCGCCTATTCATAATCATATACGAATCAACATTCAACACGTACTAACATCCACGATGCAAAAATACACATTTAGGCGAAGCAAACAGGTAGCATCATCCCTTCTTACATGTTATGGCGCAATATATCTGTACAGCTATAGCACTTTTTCTATAAAAAAGAGGTGCTAAAAGAAAATGATAAGGATTGTAAATTTGTTAGATATGACGGCCCGTGTATAGCTGTAAAATCCATATAAGGCGCAAGCACACATTTGCTAGGGTATAACGATAAAAATGCTTTCATTCATTCGGCATGCTGTTTTGTGATGCCATATAAAATAGAGTAGAAAGGGTATAAAAATCGATGTAAAAAGTCAGGAATAACTCCAGGTAAAAAATATATATGTTTCTGTGTGAAATAGTATAAGTTTTATGCTTACTTCACAGTCATATTCGTACACTATTTTTTCTTTATGTTTTTAGGTAGTTAAATTAGAAGTTAGGAAAACTGCGAGTTAAACAAATAAGATTTTGTTAAAACATAAGCCAATATATGTATATGGATCTTGTTTTAATGTGTTTTCATGAGGATTAAACCTAACTGATCTAAAAACCCTCATCCTCGCAGGCTTTGTCCCAAATTATAACATAAGCATATTATGGATCTTGTTTTAATGTGTTTTAGTTGAAGAGTCAGGACTACAGGATAAACCTAAGTGATCTAAAAAACCTCATTCTCACAGCCTTTGTCCCAAATTACAGTATTATTCCTGACAGAAAAAAATCCAGACAGTGAAAACCCAATTTAGTTATTAACATAACTTTATGTAACTGTTAAGCTAGATTCGGACATACCACGTAACCGTCAAGTAGCTGGGAGCTGTGGCGTGCTCCTGTAATCCAGCTACTTTGGAGGCTGAAACGGGTAGAAATTCTCGGGGATGGGCTTACCAACGCTTCCCTACAGCCTTCTATCCGGTCCGGACCACTGGTTGGACCTCTTGGACTTCGACTGCGGCGACCTAGACCGACCTATGACACTGTGGGTCCATCGAGGAGTACAGTAGGACGCTGGCGTTGGGAGCATCTCTGAGAAAAACAGCGTTTCATCTCACATGCAGAAATAACAAAATGCATATTACAAAAATATTACAGCACAAATTCAAAAAATTGTACGAAAGAGAAATAAATAATATTAAAGTACGTTAACAACAAAGAACGTAACATCACCAATCATCTTACTCCATGCATTCGTCTGTTACATATACGAGGTATTAAAAAAGTGCAGACAACATTCAATGGCGGCTAAAAATCACGTGACAAATAGCTAATGAAAAGGTGTATATACGGAAGGCAAATCAAAATGGTCCCTGTTAGCATTTGATGGTGGGCTTTCCCTGCATACATCGTATCTGCATTACAGGTAAGCCCAACCCAAAGGGGTGTAGAGCAGAGAGCTACCTACTACTCTACTAGGTAGGTAGATTGAGATTGGTGTTCTACGTTGCTAACTTAACGGTTTGACTTTGACTTTGACATGTCAGGTTCTGGCCTTGGACCCAAATCCCGACTCGACAGTCAAAAACCGGCATCCAAAATCTCTCAGAAAATAATTATGATTAAGATGAAATACCTTGCATCCACATACTGTACTTCAGCACACAGTTACTCATTTTTTAAATGCAATCCGGATTTTGCTTTTCGGGATTTTATAGGCTGTCAGAATTCTGTACTGTCGGGATTTTGTACAGTCATCTGCGTTAGAAAAAGGACCTTTAATCGAACATAAAAAATATGGTTAATATCGATATATTTTAAACCATACAGTCGATGTTCATATGTTTATTAAAGTAATTTGTTTGGAAACATCTGGGTATAGAGAAAGATTATTACTGCTAATAATACCGTTATGGCTGGTTCCTCTTATACAATAAAGAAAAGGGAAATAAAAACCCGAAATAAACGCAGCATCACACACTTCCCCGACCGTCTTAATAGGAGAGAACGAAAACAGGCTGCAAAGACAATGATGATGACTGGGATGCCTGTTGACAAAAAAAGAAAGTCAAGGAGAAAACAACATGTTTGTCATAATATTAGCTAATCACAGCTAGACTTCCCAACATTGAAATTTTTTATTACATCAGCCTATTTTGTAGAACAGACTTCAACAATCTAAATTACAACCATAAAATTTTGCTGGAATTTTTCCCATGGCACCAGCCGCAGCCGCACCAGCCACAAGCAATAAGTTATTTCTTGTTTATTTTTTCCTTACATTTACTATTTTTTAATTAGGCCTACTGTAGATCTCTGATTCTCTCTCTGTATTCAGTGGCGGAACTTCAAATCGTGGGCCCCACCGCCGCAAGAAATCTAACGGAGCCCCTATACCCCCCCTCATTTCCAATGGGCGTAGGAAATTTTTTTAGGGAAGGCAATAATCTAAAATTTTTCTATATTATTTTATTTAAATGAACATATGGGTCAGCAGGAGGCTAATTTTTGGGGGTAAAATGTAAAATCGTTGAATTTTTTCCAATTTTTGATTGAAATCAACCCTGCGAAAATTTTCAAAGAAATTTACGTATTTTTGAAGAATTTTAGACATTTTGCCAAATAAATCTGTGGCTGTGGGCCCCTCAAGCCTGAGTGGGCCCTTGAAGTCTGAGTGGGCCCCACCGCAGCTGCGGTGTAGTAGTTCCGCCACTGCCTGCTGATGGCATCTACGAAGATTGATGTTCTTTCCAAAATACATATATAACTTACTTACAGTACATAATTATTAACTCACCCTTAAAACAATGGAATGAAAAATTACCGGTAAATTGTATTTAATCTTTTCGGTCGACGAATACAAAATATATAAGGATAAATCGCGATGAGAGAGAGAGAGAGAGAAAGAATCGCATTTATTCCCCTCCAATCGCTTCAACCAAAAGCGATGTTAATTGGCTTAATACGGTATAGTAGCAGCAAAGAAGCATTTTCTTAACGAACTAAAAGTCGCTCACAAATACAAAGTGCCAACAACTAACTCTCTGTCTTTTTTCTTCCCTTTTCCTAATTAATTTTCCCAGTTTTATAAAGAACAGGGGAAAAAAATTAATCTTATTTAAGTCTAAGGAGACGAAAGGAACATATTATTAAGGGATGGAATAAAGGAGGGTGCAGCTTACCCAATACATCGCCTAGCTGAGCCAACATTTCTTTGTCATCGCGCATGGAGTAGGTGAGATCCATAAGATAGTAGAGATCGACCGGGTAATCTTCTGCTTCCCGGAACACAATCTTCAACTGTTGAGATTCGTCTGAAGCAAAGAAAAACAAAGGGATTAAGAATTAATCAAAACGAAAAAAACTGCAGGATAAAAAAAAATCCTACGAAAATTAATGAAATTTTTTTTTGTAATAATCACTTTTAATTAAAATTTTTAAAGGAATTCGACGGAAATATTTAAAAAAAGAGATTTAAAAAAAAATTGGTATTTTTGAGACTTGAAAAAAAAAAAACGAACACCCGCACAGGGAATCCGTATTAATTGAAAAATTCATCTCATCATGTTGCATTAATTAATTTTAATTATAAAAATTCTTAATTTACGACGAACAAAACTTAATAAACTTTAGTTACCGGTATAGTCTAAAAATTATTAATATTTTTCCATTATTTAACCAATTTTCGTATAATTTTATTTTATTTTTTGTAATTTACCAAATAGTTACTAAGTTACTGTATATTTTTTTAAGTTATATATTATAGTTTTTATATAATTAACTTTTAGAGAGATGAATTAGGTATAAAAATGTAATATTCATTTAATATATAATTAACTTTTAGAGAGATGAATTAGGTATAAAAATGTAATATTCATTTAATAATAATTAATTGTAAAAATTAAAAATTGATTAAAAATAATTAAATAAAAATCATCTGGTGAATTTAATTTCATACAAAATAAAACCAAATTTTGAAAAAGTTTTGCTGATTTTAGACAAAGACATAGAAGCCTGAGACAAAGACAAAGAAGCCTGGGCCACTGCCTTCTATAATACATGAAGAGCTTAGTATCAAACCCCGTCATCCCCAATAATTATCAATTTTTTAATTATTGTTCCTATGTGTCCTGCTTATCAAAATACATCATTTTGCATCAAAAGCCGCCTTATCCGTAACATTTTACTTACGTTAGTTATGTATGAGGATAAGTAGTAAGCACTGTAATAGGCTATGATTATGAAGGCAGCGCCTGACGGTTCCAGCCAAAGTGGTTCCAGCGCCGCGCCATTGGAAACAATGGGCCCGATTCAGAAAACAATATGCTTAGCGAAAATAGAGGAAAATACGCTACTAATGCTCTTTTCCTGGCCTGGTGTGTGTGTATGAAAATGAAAGCTAGCATTAGTGGCGTATTTTGTCTCTATTTTTGCTTAGCGCGTTGGTGAATCTCCCCCATTATGCTATAGACGTATCGAAAACATCTTTGTGCTTTTTATACACAACCACCATTACATGTAAACATGAAACGTTAAATTATTTAAATACAAACCGAAAAGTAACAAATTAACATTTGTATAATACGAGTGTACAAACAACTTAGAAAATTAAATTAATATAATTCTTTAACCAAAAACTTTATATTCCGACTTGTTAAAATTAAACGGCTCTAATTGGATTGTATGTTTATGAGCACAGACAAAAATATACTCAAATTCTCCTATTCATAAAAATTTATTCAACTACCTAGTACGTCTTCAGTTAAAGTATAAGAATATACTTGAAAACACGGTGAACAAAAAATTCTTACGATTGCGCTTATGAATAATAACCACCTACCCATTTGCATAAAAGAAGCGAAAGTCTCCAGGTTTACTGCTCGCGTATTGCACTATAAAAGCCAGTTACTGTAAAGCCTCTCTACTATCTACTTTATACGGTATACGTATAATATGCAGTATTTACAAGCGCCCATTTTAAATATTAGCATATGCATAAAAATTACTTATTTTATTGTGTTACCCATAATATAGTCTAGTATAATTTTATACATGAAAACCTCAGCGTCGTCGGTATATAATATAACAAACATTTTTCCCATGCATATTATTGCATCACTGAAGTTGTTTTGTTGGAAGAGTGCAAATAGGTTTAAATACAGGGTGTTCCGAAAGGAATATTACTCATGTATTATGGTAAGTTATAGGCATAATGGCATATCATATGGTATACGGGTAAGTTTATACAGGAATTTAGAGAGTGTGAATGAGAGATCTGGTTATGAAGTTGCTTCAGTGGCGAAACTTCAAATGATGAGCCCCACTGCAAGAAATCTCACGGGGCCTCCTACCCCCACTCCCCCCCCCCCGCCACCACCACCGAGAGGGCTTCATGGGAGTAGGAAAATATTTTTATAGGTGAGGTAGTAATAATCTAAAATTAGTAAATTTTCCCATATTATATTATTTAAATTAACACAGGAGGCAAACAATTTTGGGTATAATGTAAATGTAAATTTTAATTTTTTTTTTCATATTTGATTTAAATCAACCAATCAAGGCCCACAGGTGGCGAATTTTTTAAAAGAAATCTAGGTGTTTTTTTTTTAAGCATTTTCAGACATTTTCCCAAAGAAATCTGTGGCTGTTGGCCCCGTGAAGTCTGAGTGGGCTTCACCGCAGCGTGAAGCACGGGGGCGGGGAGGGGGCGAGTGTCAAAAATTACCCTTACCGTACCCCATCCACTCACTGAATTCAAAATTTTACAACTTCTGATTACTTCTTTAAGATGTCTTACTTCATAGATTAATTATATCGTTTTTCAGAAAATAGACCCCTATAAGAATATGTCTGTCTTTCTTTTCATACTTCCGTGTATTGTTGGAAAGCCGAATGAACGAGATAAAGGGGTACGATTTTAATACTGATTCTGATAGGATCACATTTCCTCCCAGAACGATCTCAGCGAATCAAATGATGCAATATTAATTTTCCTTTGGATGTAACTGGAGTTCGTCCTTGTAAATAGGGCACTGACTCGTGAGTAGGCAACCCTGAAACTTTACTCCTAAAACTAAAGCAAGAGTTCATTGATATAACTTAGTTGTCTTCTAGTATTAAGCTAGACCGTCTGGTGGAATAATGTAATGTGCAGAAGCATGATGGGATGTTATTAATCCAAAACAAAAATAAGTTTTATATTATCCATTTAATTAATAGGTCTCCGAAGTCGTACGTCACATCCTGTTGATTTTCCACCCGTTGCCAAGGGGATTTTTTGATTTCATCAGATTGCATCAGATGGTCTCGAGCTCCGCACATGCTAAAATCATATGCCAAAAAAAACCCCTTGGCATTAACGACTCACAATGAGGAACGGAAATACGTAGGGACTTCGGCGCCCTATTGATTGAATGCCGTGTTTTTCATATGAGTCTATTTCCTAATTTTTTCTATTAAAAAAAGGTATTCCTACAACTTACATTTTACAAAACATCACCCTGTATAGAGTGTTAAAAAATATATATGAAAAACTAGTTTTCAGCAGTTATTTGGCATGCAAAACGCCGGTTAGAAATACATTTTCACACTTCTTCTTCTTCTAGTACTGGGACATATTATGAAAACGGAATTAAGTGTGTGGAAAATAAGCGCATGGGGCATCTTGTTACACCCGAGATGATATGATGCACTTCATTTCCAATTCATAAGCGCCTGTTGAAAACCGACAAGTTGTGTTTTCTTCAGTATGTGGCCACATAGTAGCTCTACACCATGTTATGAATATTTTTTTTTCTTTAAAAAAAGTGTCATCTCTAAACGCTTATAATACAAACTGAAGAAGTTATGTTACAAGTACATCTCTCTCTTGAACCATTATGCATACATGATGTGAATACTTGGGTACAAGACGTAACGCCAGGAACATTTTATTGATAAAGCATTATGCAAAATGATGTTCCTAGTATAACGATCCTCAAAACTCGAAAAAAAAAAATCGTGAATCCCATAGGGTGTAGAGGTAGGAGCTGAGAGATCATTATATTTCCGTTGCAAGCTGCTAGAAGATATTACTGCGCAGTAAACTGTTTTCAAGTTTGTAGTACCGTATAAGTTGGTTTGGTTCCATAGAGAATGTCAAAAACAGGTACAAAGCTCAGTAGGCCTATACGATGTTAAAAGTTTTGGAAGTAAACCAAGTTAGGCTATGTGTGGTGAAGTTGTACCCGGTACTTCAAGTCAAAGTAATAGAGCATGTATACTGTAGCTAATATAATTTATACCCATAATGCATTGCAATTTGTGGGAATTGAATCTTAACTTTCTATGTATAGAATAATGGAGGAAACACGGATTTTGCCTTGTTTCCTTTTAAAATTAGTTTTAATTTTGTTCTACGTATACTCGTATAGGGTAAACTACCCAATTATATATTAGTTTTTTTCCATGCAATATATGTTGCAGCTTTAAAAAAAACTTATTATCACCAGATTTTAGAACAGACACTGGGCTTTCTGAAAATCGGTTGGTTTCAAATTGGTTTTTCTACAATATTTAAGATGTTATATAGTAAAACAAACAAAAAAGTTGTAAAATTCGGAGAATTTTCTTACTCCGAAGATCGAGATACTCGTAATTATATGAATGATTAACTCCTACCCTTGTGATATGTATTGGCAATGCTCGTACTCTCGTACCCAAACAACAGCTCTCGAGAAATACGTCCCCGTATACAATTCGTCCCCAAAATTTCAGAAACTCGTTCCCAACAACTTGTACGAAAAGTTGGGGACAGATTGACCGGGGATGTATTGTTTCCGGGGATCGACCAAAATGTTCGGGTGCGAGTTGTCGGAAACGAATTGATCGGGGACGAGATGTTGGAGACGAAGCATCCGCGAAGCATTGGCAATAATTGTGTTTACTCACAAGACCTTAACAACGCCAGCTTGAGGTTACAAAATCACTTCCGGTATACTTTTCTCTTACAACACCCCAGCACCCCAACCTTCATTTTTATCAAATTCAAACACTGTTCCAAAAAAATACATTATGTTATGCAAGGAAAATGTATTATAATTCTACCTGAAGTACTATACAAGATAGCAACAAGAAATGGGGGGAAGAAAAAAAGTCCAGGTTTCCCTTTTTCTTCCAATCGAGTAGATGGAATAGCTGCAGCAGAGCGAGCGTATACAGTTGTCATTTTAAAGTAAAATAAAGCCAGGTGTGGTATAGAAGAGATAAATATATTCTTCGTTCCTTCACGGACATTTGAAAGTCGCATTGCCGACTGCCGAGCGCATCACCCATATTCTCTTGTTATAGGTGAGGCACGGAGCTGGGTGTTGAGATTACTTTATAGGTATGTATCTGAACAAACTCAGCATTCGCGCAAATTCAAAATATTTCTCCTCTGCACCGTAGTATACAGGGTCTTTCACCAAATTCAATACGGGGCAAAAGGTTAGCTTCTCCGCAGAGCGATCGAAGAGTTTTGACAC
>JAQGBM010001556.1:0-10455 GCA_034698405.1 Symphylella vulgaris | reverse complement strand
TTTGGTGGTGGACCCCTTTCTTGTGGGGGGGGGGGGGCTGTGCTGGGGAACTTGCCTATGTTGCCCATACCTAAATCCGGTACTGTGCGCAAGCGAGGACGAGACTTCAGGGATTTTTTCTTAATTCTTAAACAAATTAAACTTACGTGGAGATTTTGGCTTTTGCATATGCATGCTATATAACATATAGCATAATGTTATTAACTTATTTTGTCCTAGCGGTATTTTGGTTGCCCCCTTACGATTTTAAAGAATGTCAAGATAATGTAAAATAATTTTTCGATTATCTTTTCGGTCCTTTTTTACGGGCCGTTTATAGTATGTACCGGGTATATTGTACGAATTTGTATATTATCATACCTCATCTCTATGTAATTATTTACTGAAGGAGAATAAAGTTTATTATTATTTGGAAATTGGATTACGAAACCTATAAAAGTGAAATCTCTCTTAGATGGCATGACGGCTGCAAGAATAGTTTTGGGGATTCCCGGAATTTTATAATGATGAATTTAAAATATTTACTAATTTTATATTCTGGTTGAATCCTGCTCATATAGCCTAATGGATTGCTATAATGCACACATGCAGTCATATATGAGTGAAACTCCGGTTATTGCTCAACGGTTTTTTTACTTGGTATTTTATACTGCATAAAACAATATTAATACAATAAGTTAAAGGCTATAAAACAGAATTTAAAAAAAAAGATCCGGAATTAAAAAAAATTTATGCACTTACTCGATCGTTAGTTCAATGTGAACAAACCTGCATGATACTGATAGCCTATAGGCCTATTAAAACAAAATTTTTATTATGAATAGCATGTTTTTATTAGTGATGTGAGTTGGAAAATTTTCCGATGGTATATTTTTCCGGAAAATTGTCCGTTTATTTGAAAATTGAAATTTTATTTTTTACCAAATTGAATCAAATTTTTATCATAGTGATATAACTTTAGATCGTTTTTATTGAATTTCGCTGTAAATAAACTTTGGAAAAAATAACAAGTTTTATTGGTTCAACAATTTTTTTCCAAAATTTCCTGAAAAATATAAATCGTCCGGAAAATTTTCCGATATATAATTATTTTTCCGGAAAATTCACATTACTAGTTTTAATTTTACATATAGCCTATACTGTGTATGTACTGTATATGATAACTTTATACGCTAAAGGACAAACTTGAAATGCTGTATATAAGTTATATGAATATAAGTTACAGCCTATTATTATTTCCAGACACCGCGGGGTTTTATTTATACCCCTTGTTTTGATAAGATTATACGGAGTGTTTCCTAGCTACAGAAAGGACTTACTTAGGTTATATGGGGTAGTAAAACATAAAATTTTGCGTTGTTTACAATTTGGAGCATAATATACGAGTAGCCTATAGGCTATATAATATATTACATAGAAGGCTGTGTACACTACAGTATACAGTATAAATAATGCTCGATTAGTCGATATACATTCAGATGTCCTTGTCAAGTATATTTTTACTTCCTTGCTGGTACCTTGCAATAAAGCGAGATTATAATTTTGTGCATTAGTTATTAATATAGAAAAAATATCAAGTGTAGGGGAGACCGGGTCGCATTGTAACAGGGTTTGGTTGTAACATTTTTAGTTTGCGCTAGTTTGAGTGCATTTTGTTTATCAGTGAGATGGGTAATAATTAGATAACAGACAAGCCTTTGCTGTGTATAATTATTATAATAAAAATAGCAAGAATATAGGCTATACTTTCTCCAGTATAGCCTGTGTCTATATAGTTATGGTACTGCACTGTACCGTAATGTTACCAAGAATTAGCGATATAAGATAATGAATATAACCAAAAGTGGATAAAGAATTATCCACTTTTGATATAACCAATATAAAATGCTCCAACAGTAACTATATAACAATGATAATTTTTTTCTGAGGTATATAACTAATAATAGCTCAGCAACATTATAAAAGATGTAGCCTTTTATAACTCACTTTATCTTGTTATACTTTTGCTGCCTGGGGGCTATACAAACTTCGGTCAACTGAATAATATTAAACAGGGGTCAAGGGTATACGGCTGCAGCATCAATTCAATAGATTCTGATGCCGTTCAGCATCTTGCTAATACGTAACCTCTTAGATTCTCGTTGTTATATAATAAAAAATAAAAATATACAACAACTACAGTGATTAATTAGTATTCCTTTGCTGATATCATGAGAGAAGATCTCAATAGAACGAAAGTGCTTTATATGTGTTGTGGTGGTGGGTTATTTGTAATAGTAAAAATGCAGGCAGATGGGCTTTACAGATACAACATGTGGGAACAAAAATTACTTCCTTATGGAGTTATACGAGTAACAGTACGGTAATGTTACTAATGTATATCGAAAGGTTGACTTAACTGTACTTTTTTAAGCATTGTTGATTGTGAAAACAAGTTTTAGTTGTAGCCTTATAGATTTTTTATGAGTTTAGTATTTCTATATACCGGGTGTCTCGAAAGAAATTCGCAATAAACTGTTATAACAATATAATCATCATTTTAATAAACTCTACGAATATTGCGACATATTGTGACGATAATGAGGGGTTATTTCAAAAATTATTAGGATTTCAGATAAACGGTTGAATCTTACGAAAAGTTTTACGTAAAGTTTACGTAAAAGTTTTACGCAAAGTTTTACGTAAACTTTTACTGTTACAGTAAAACTTTTCGTTGAACTTTACGTAAACATTTTTCGTAAACTTTTTTTACGTAAAGAGTTTTGGTAAACTTTTTTAAGTAAACTTTTTACGCTTTACTGTTACAGTAAAGCTTAACACGAGCTTTTTACGTAAACTTTACGTAAAATGTTTAGTGTTTACGTCAAACGTTTACGTAAAGTTTACTGTAACAGTATTTTGATGTAAACGTTATTTACGTAAAAAAAAGTTTACGTAAACAGCACACGTAAAGTTTCACTGTCGTAAAACATTCGTAAAATATTTCGTAGAACTTGTCGTAAAACTTTCGTAGAACTTGTCGTAAAACTTTCGTAAAACATTTCGTAAAACATTTCGTAGAACTTGTCGTAAAACTTTCGTAGAACATGTCGTAAAACTTTGCATTTAATAATAATTTTTAAAAGTAATAAAAGCTTTATTTGAACTGTTAATTATTAGCCTAAACGCCCCATTATTATAGCTGCCATCCGCGGAACAATGTCTGAATTTTTCTAGATTTGTAAATAACGCATAAAAGTCAAAATTATTAAATGCAGGAAATTAAGGTATTAAGACAGTGTTTGAAATGTAGTTAGAGTCAAAGGATATTGAGGATTATGAACGATAATAATACTTTTTTTTTAAACCTGGGATCCCTTAATTGATAAAAAAAAATATGTAGAGAATAATAAAACAAAAACAAAAAGATTTTACAAACATAATTGTGTTTGAAAAAATAATAATTATTATTGTTTTTGGAATTAAAATATCTCGTATTTTGTAAAATATTTGTTGCAATTGTTTATAAAATAAGAGAGTAAGAAACTCATTGACGTAATTTTTGAGAACGAGTTACAAGTCATTAAGTATATTAAATTACATATGCGCGGGGCCCTGTGAACAATTTTATTGCCCCAAAGTAATATTAGAAAGTCTGGGGTATCTGGAATATATTAAAAAAAAGTACGTCAATGACTTTCTTCCTTCTGTGTTTTGTTCTTGTGATTGATAGATAAAATTGTACGATTTTGTTAGAATATACTCGCATAATACTCGTATAGGTCAGCTGTCTGTGGCAATTAAACAAGGCTTCGGTGGAAGAAGAAAAATAGAGGTCTGAAGAATTCGTATCCCCACGTGTGAGCACGATGTTGAGGGAAAAAAAGCTAGTCTCATTTTATTTACACCCATATTTTTCTTCTTAATTATATACCGAACATCGCGGGACTTCAAGCTTCGAATCGACGAAAGAAATTCATACTGTACTTGTTGAACTCTTTCTAGAGAAGAAAGAGAAATTCGAGTTGCCGCCCAGGCGAGAGGGGTAAACAAGGAGATTGAGAATGCCACGTTTGTGGGGGAGATGGACACAGGTAAATTTCTTATTTTTGAGAAACATTGCATTTATGTAGGCTAATTAACATAATTATGATTTACAGTTCAGAGTCCAGAAGTGGAAATAATTATTGGCGTGGAGACGGAATCACCCCAAAAAAAGGAAATAATAAAATATAAATATGTAAATTTGGGTTTTAAAAATGATTGGTGTTCACTGTTTATTAAAAAAATATATTATGTTATTCTACGTACTTTTGTATGTGTTTTAAAACAGAAATGTAGTTAATATAACGAACGATAAATGTAGTTATTTTATTTTAAAGTCACGAGCACTTGACTGCTGGTCTATTCTGAAGAAAAAAAAACTGAATTTCGCAAAAATAATAAGAGTGAAATACGAAAATGTTAAGCGAAATAGAATATTACTTTATTAATTAAAAGCATTGAAAGCGAAATAAAATAGCAATATTTGCATACAGCCAAAGACGTGTCAAAACTCCTATTTTCACCTTGCAAAAATTTCCTGTAAATAAAAGTATTTAAAATACACGTCATAATCATATTTGAAGATGATTATTTACAACTGCGCATGCTCGCGAGCTGGATAGTGATGTGATCGATCATTGAGATGATCGAGATGCACGAAATCAGCTGGTCAGCTTAGCTGCTGTGTATGCATGTGCCATTATTTTAGGGAATATCATAGTGAATTCTGGAGATATGGCTGATGTGATTTTACATGAATGTATAGAATGTGGGAAAAACATCCAAGTACTTCGAACCGCAGTAAACATTTGCGTACGATACACAAACACGTCGACGTCGTCGTTGGGCCTAAAAAAAACGATAAAATGCAGCTCATGTGCTTATGAATGCCTTTCCGCTAAAGAACTGGATATCCATTTACGGGAAGTTCATGACATATCACTTCTAGTGGAGGAGTTACAATTTACAAATTTTGAGGAATTTAAAAAGTGGAAAGAGACAGTAGAAAAAGATACACGAACCTCATTTGTTAAAAATTGTGGTTCAAAGAGATCGCAGTCGAAAGAAGTGACTAATTATTATTGTAACCGTAGCGGTTCATTTGAATCTAGGGGTAATGGGAAGAGACATCTAAAAATCCAAGGAGGGCCAGGTTACAAACCGCATAAGAAATCCCTGCAGCAATAATAGAGAGATTTTTTCTTCACGATCCTCCTCACATCCTTAAATGCATACGAAACCACTTTGTAAAACCTGGTGGCAAAAACACTTTCCTTGGAAAACCTGTGGACATTAAGTTTGTGAAACAAGTCTTGGAACTGGATCAAAAAGAAAACCCGATTAATGTTGCATGCCCTAAGCTCACCTCAGCTCATCTCGATTCAAACGATAATTACCTGAAGATGAAGGTTAGGTTGGCCGCTGAACTCTTCAGCAACTCAGTTGCAGACGGCATTAAGTTTTATCGCCAAAGAAAGATAATAAAACGAAGGGTTCCGAGGCAACTGGAACATTTATTCGGTACGTCAACGATATGTTCGATTCACTCAATGCGACTCATAAGAAGAATGCAGTTACGGTAGTAAAATTAAATCCTAAAATATATGTCAAGAAACTAAATTCATAGGGAAAGATGGAAACAACATGATAAAGTATGGGTGGTCAAATTGACCCCTACCGTCGTTGAAGGTAAAATGCCATATATTTAAAATAATTATTCTTTAAATACATTTTAATAAAATGTATCCAATGCGTAATGATAAAATGATTTTATCATTACGCATTGGAAAGTCCTTCATTTAAAGTCAAGAAATTATGCTTCCTATCAATAAAGATATGTCATAAATAATTTCAAAAGAGTCAAGTTGTCTTTTAGAGTGTTAATGTGAAAAGAATAATAAAAAAGAATAATAATTATTATTATCAAATTGCTGACGTAATAATTTCCAGTAAGGCGCTATTATACTAGTAAAGATTAAGTGACTGAACTTCCAAAAATATGCTAGATTGCAAGCTGAAGTTTATTAAAAAATAAAAAAGAGAGGACTAACATAGTATATAGGTACATCGATGCGGTAAGGTGAACAGGATTTTTAACAGCTTTATAACATACTCAAGTAAGATCATATTGACTTTTTTTTAATCCTTAGTTACATCCTATATAATAAAGCTCTTCGGTTGTATACAACGTGTATCCAACCGAATGACGTATCAATGGTATTTTTTGTTGAAGAATACAGTGCATACTGAATATACACACAGTCTATAGTCCCCTCTTCAAATCCATGAGGTATTTTATCTCCGACTCTCACACATTGCGCTAACTTGGTTAAGGAATCATAATGCCAGTTACGAAGCCACGGCCAAGGAATTTGGGGTAACCAAAAATACAAATTTGGGACTGGCATTCCAAAGAAAACGATTTACAACGCAAAAATGTAGGCAGGAATTCGAAGAAATTAAAGATGTACCCAAGTAAAATAAGTCAAGTTATAGATCAAAGGCTGTTTAACTTTTTGGAAGACCAACGTAACAATAGAATTGCTGTGAGCGACAAAATGCTGATAGAAAAATGTAGGTCAATAGCCAATGGACTAAACATTATGAATTTTCGTGTTTCCCGTGGTTTAACCTTGAAAAATGGAAAAGAAGGTTTAGTGTAGTTAGTCGGCGAAAGGGTAACGAAAACCAAAAAATACCCGCTGATTTTGGCGTTCAATTGAAAAAATTCCGAGATGACGTTGTGGCTTTACGTCAGGCAAACAATATGGATCTTCAGGATATTTCTAACATGGACGAAACAATGTGCTACTTCGATATGCCAACGAGGTATACAACAAATGATTTTTTCGAAATGTTTATAGACATAAATGTAAGTAAGTAACATACAACCAAATAAAAATAGCTATCCACTAAATAACTGGGAAGCACCTCCTTCAATTTGAACCAAAAAAGCATAAATATATATTCGGCCCAGGAATTGTTTTAAAGGAATTAACTGAGCGATAAAATTTAAGAGATTTTCCGAAGGTTAGAGTCCAAAGGGTCAAATCCGTGAACACATAGAAGCAGGATAAACACCCATGTAGAGTTCATAAAATTCTGATGCAAAATAAACGAATTTCCGGCAAGGAACCAAGACTTCTATCGCAGTTTCTGTGTGGTTATTACAGATTTGGGAGAGCTCTCGGTATCGCTGCGAAAATAGAATGGAAAGGCTTTCTTTGACAAGAAGAAAAAAGAGATCATTTTATTTACTATGAAGGAAATATCTCAGTTTCTAAACTCACGATTCATAGCGGACAGCCTAAATAGAATACTTAATTCGTCAAGATCAACAGGGGTCCGTATCGCGATGAACTGGACTAAGGGATCGGTCTAGCATCGAAATTCCGAAGAGATAGCGGAAGTAAAAGAAAAGACATATGAAAAGAATCGTGTACACGAGTAAATAGAGACTAATATTTTTTTTATTTTTGTGTGTTATAAATATAATAAGTTAACTATAATTGATTTATTTCTGTGGGCTCAGATATAGTATTATAAAAAAATGGCGAAGAGAAATATCATAAATAGAAACTTTGTTTTGAAGCAATGTACATTGAAAAATAAATACATTCTAAGAAATGCTTACATAAACTAAATGGAAATCATGAATGAAAATAAATGCTATATCGATTTGAATTTTATTCTAGAATGGCTTGTGCTGGAAATCCCAACGAAGATCCAAGTTCGATCATCGTCCCTTGCGATATAGCACGCGACGAAGATACCGTGATGCGTGGACCGTTGCCATTGTAGAGTGTATAATGACGGACCGGCTTCTTTTATTGATCCGGGATTGGCGGACCAGTTGTTAATGCCATATCGACCCGAAAGGGCGTAAAAAAGTCCCGCTGTTTTCTCAGAATTGTTTGTCGGGCGTTTTGGGTTAGCTTAGGACTATATGACCCAGGTCCGAGGGTGATTTCGATTACGATTGGTACAGATTACCAGCCCTGTCTGGGAATCAAGTTCAATTTGGATCTGATGGTGTTTGAGCAAATAACTGGGGATTCATTCGAGAACTAATTGTCCGACCCATTGTGATCAGGCACAAACTTATTCCCCAAGAAGAGGTCGGAGGACATATTAAAGACATATTAAAAAAAAATTTTAAATAAAATAAAAAAGATCAAAATCGGTTTGAGTATTTTTTCAAGGGGGAAAACCACTTCAATAATTGAACTCGGCGAACTGTACTAGCCAATGGAACGTGTATCCATGTCTATGAGGCGATAATCGATATCTATATTGGTATTGAGTATTTTCTTTTTATTCCTGGAATAAATTGAGAATAAGTAATTTATTTACAAATTGTCAAAATTTAAAGTTTAAAGATAGTAACAGCTATTTATGCTTAATTTTTTCAGTTATCGGAAGAAACTACTAGGGATGGTTGATTTTACCAAATTTCCTCCTCCTGGATTACATATCCAAGGCTATTCCAAGGTCCTATGGGAGTCCCTAATAGCTTCGATTGATGCAGACTTAATGCTGTACAGCATCTGTAAAAGAAGAACGTATAATGCTAGGTCGGTTAGTAGCCAACCTTGTGAACAGTTCTTCGGATCACTTGCCACCATGCCATCTAGCCGTGGAGGAGTACCAAGCTGCTCATCCCTGGAGAGTGACATGGCAAAAGCTGTATGCGAATGCTTAATTCGGCAAGATCCAAACAGGTGCAGTAACAGTGTTTTTTTTTAATGTCCGTAATATAATATATTAAGTTAGTACTGCATGTTTATTTTAATCAGTGGTAGCTGCCTATAACAACGGGGAATGGGGATAGCATGCACGTATGGACGTTCAGCACCGGGGGGTGGGGTCTGAGAAGATGTTAGTATCGATTGACGCGAAGCTGTTATGACCGAGTTCTGGTTCCAAGAACTAGAATTCATTGGCCGACCTCATTCTGGGAAAAGAAGAAGCTTTATTAACATTTTTATTGAAAATTGAATTTTCTAAATCCTATTTTAGATCCTTCCCCATACGTCTCTCATCAGCACCAATCTACCCAGTAGTTGTTTTGGAAGAAGATGTCGGGCAACTTACTACCACAGAAGAAATCCCTACGTTTATAGAAAATATTTCACCGAAGGTATGCGTTTAATTTAACTTTGGTTCCTTTATTTAACATCGTACAACAGGCCTGTGAGGCTGTGACATATGGTAGGCTAACCTTACCATACAGGCCAGCTCTGTGCTGGATAATCCACAATGAAAATTGTGGATTGGTCCGTAGTAGACTTTACAGACTGTGAGCCGTTGACACTCTGGAATTAAATGGTTATATACAGTACAGTAATAAGTTAGAATTACTTTTATATACCGTGCCCTTAAGGTACCGGTATGTTATAAGCGGCAAAAATAAAATAATGGGAGAGGGATGAATCTAATGGAATAATTTTACAATTTCACTTTTACCCCCCAAAAAATCGATTTTCTATTAGAAGAGCATAATTATTAAAAATCGCGGCACTACGAATTATTATTTGCAATTACAACGTATTCTTAAGTTTCTATTCTTATTTATTTTCAGAATCACTTATTTGATAGTAAACACAGAAGACGTAGACAAGGAAGGAAGCCTGTAGGCATTAGCGACATGCACGCCCCTGCAAAGGGCGTTTCAGGAGTAAGGGCATATCATAAAGTAAATGAGGGAAGATTAGATGTCTTAGTAAGACAAGGGTTACAAGATGATGTAACCCTTGATTAATGCTGGAGACATTAATTATTGCTTTCAGGATGTGCAAGTGCAATTTTTAAATTCCAAATTTAATATGCCAGTAAAAATTATTGATGTTGATTGAGTTGATTTTAGATTTTTCCTTTTACAAGGTTCCCACCAAAATTTATTTTTGATTTGGCGAAATATTTTTCGATTTCAAGTCGAATTTCGATCATTTTAACTTCAAAAATGTAGTACGAGTCCTATTTTTAGGGTATTGAATTTTCGTTTTAAAAAAAAGCAAATAAGAAAAATTCATTGTCATTATACGCCTTTTAGGGACCTCATGCCCAATCCACCTCAATCTGGATCTGTTTTCCCTCATCTTCTCCTTAATGTCACTAATATACTCATTTCTAATTCTATCTTTTCTTGTAACCCCACACATAAACCTCAACATCCTCATCTCTGCTACATGAACCCCTTTGCACCTTCTTTACCGCCCAACATTCTGTACCATACAACATAGCTGGCCTAACCACTGTTCTGTATAACTATAAACCAGGGTTCGGAACCGGAACCGCTATTTTTTTTAGAACCGGAACCGAAATCTTACAACTAATAAGAACCGGAATCGGAACCGAAATTTTTTTTATATTTTGGTAACCTTAGAATTGAATTTTTTTCTGTAATATATAAAATAAAATAATTAGTAGGCC
>JAQGBM010001555.1:0-10456 GCA_034698405.1 Symphylella vulgaris | reverse complement strand
CTACGGCTGAACACGCAAGCATGTCAACATTATTTTTTCAACAAAAATACAGTAGTAAACTTCAGAAAAAAATTAGCTTCTATACAATGAAGTCTCTAAATACTTACGTAGTAGAGCTTTGAAAAAAAAGATACAGTATAGTTTCTTGGAAGTACGCATATACTACGTATTTCCTAATACCATTATTGTTCATATTTTTTTCACACAATATGGCATTTTTCTATAAATTATGTAACTATGTACCAATGCGGAGAGTAATCTTCCCTTCAATGTTAGGATGGGTAACCTCGAAACTATCCATCTTCTTGGGCCATGATATGTCCACTTGGAAAGGACTAAGAGTAAGGGACAAACAAATCAATTTCACTAACTTCTTCATCCATTTTCCCCTTTCCTAGACCAACTTTCTTTTCTTTTAGGGTGTGTTAGTGTAGGTTTTTGGCAGGGAGGAAGGGTGGAAATCCCCCCCTTTTGTTTTGCGTTCCCTCCTTCTGGATCTACTAATTTTTGTGATTTCCTCCCCCACTGGTCCATGTCTCAAAAACCACACTGAGGCTAAATGAGTTAAAATTAGTTAGAGGAGATACCTGTACTACTGTTTCCTAAACATAATAGGTAGAACCAAGGACAGATCCATGATAAAGCATTGCATAATTTATGGGATTCTTATTTTCTTCAAGGTGCTCTTTAATTATTACGAGTTGTTACAACTAACTTAATTTTTAAACTGAGGTCCGGGGTATCACGACTATATCATTCCAAAAATCAGATCTTAACTAAGTTTATTCCCTATTTCCCTGACAACTGAAAGAATTAACCCTGTCATATGTCAATCCAAAAATACTTTGATCTATACGAGTACATTCCAACTTCCTACATTTTACAACCTTATGCAAGACAGTACAGCAATGATTTAGTAGTAATATTAATCTGATTATATCAGTATTTTAATTTATACCAAATTTTAAATGCACGTACGCGCTATTAAATTCCTACGTCGTCTCGAAAATGACAGTTATTAAATATTGGAACGTTACCTAGATGGATATATGGTCAAGAAAAAAAATACTTTGTAATTACACAGATAATTATCCAATGTAATAATCAATAGAAGTGGTGTGTGTTATTTATGTCTTGCGATTTTCTCATGGAATTGCGCTACTCAATCATCGGACCGGAAAATAATAAACACGTATGAAATTTATGTGACAACAGCAACCAAACACACCTATAAGATCCATGGCGCTTGGGGGAAAGAGTATAATATAGAGACTGATATGCCAGATGTACGGGATGAATAAATATTATTTTTCTTATATATTTTAACAGTCATAAAGTTATTTTTTATAATAACGATTAAAGATTAAGTAATTACAAGCGAGCATAATAAATAATGCTTTTCCCCAGACAGTTTGGGCATATTTCAATTATAAATACCATATCATGGAAATAAATAATTCGTCTCTCTCTACTATTACGCTGGAAGGTTGTTTGTGTACTTATTTGTAATCCTGGACGTTTCAAGGTTTTTCAGACATTGTTTTTTTTTTATTATTAATAATACTTTTTTTTCGTTTTACAATAAATAAAGTAAAAATTTCAATTTAACAAAATTATCTTGTTTGTTATTAGGTAGTTTAGATGGCGGCATTTTTCTGTTACTCGGCAGATTTAAACGGGTCGCCGGAATACCTTCGAAAAATTTTAAGTTCGAACGGAATAAGTTCGCCAATTTGCAATTCTTAACTTCGAACGGGTAATTTCGAAACAAATTCAATAAAAATCGAATAAATTCCGACACAGAGAAATATTCTGTATCAGAATTTATTCGATTTTTATCGAATTTGTTTCGAAATTACCCGTTCGAAGTTAAAATTGGCGAACTTATTCCGTTCGAACTTAAAATTTTTCGAAGTTATTCCGGCGACCCATTGAAGAATGAAGACCCACCTCCATGTCAGGAAATTGTTCCTTGAGGTAACAAAGGGCTTCTTCCGTCCCCTTGGAAAGCATGTTCATCCCCATGGCGTCGCCCGTGAATGCCTTGAAACGTATGTACAACCTTCTGCCGGCGATAGCGATGTGAATGTTTGAAAGCCGCGCGAAACGGCTCGTCGAGTCGAATGTTGCTTTTACCTTGACGAAATTGGCGCGCTTTTCGATCCACCGCATGACGTAGGCGGCCCTCTGCACAGACTGGAACTTGACTACCGGTCCCCTGGTCATCCCGTCGCCCACTATCTCGCACGCGACCCCGCCCCCAAGTTCTATGGCCCTGCAGCCGCGATTGGTGCTCGCAACGAGACATCCTTCAGTGGTCGCCATGGGAATATAGTACATCTTGCCGTTCATGAGGAGAGGTCCGGCCAAACCCGTCGGAATGGGAGTGTAGCCCAAGACGTTTTCGCAACACGAACCCATGACGTTGGAGTAATCGTACTCGAGGAACGGCAGGTCATCCAGACATCCCTTGTTCGTTAGTTCCGCAACTATCCGTCGTCTGATCGCGACGCCCCTGACGGGATCCCGCAGCGCCCATTCGAGGCGATACAGTGGCAGTAGTTTGTTCCTGACAAGAGTAACGATATCCAAATCGCTGAGCTGACTGGCGCGACCGGAGCTGAGCATTTGGACGCTTTCCGGAAGTGTGTGGTTATTTGGTTGTTGAACTTCTACTTCCGGGGAAGACTGAGATTTTTGGGATGATGGGAATAGTTCAGTCTGGACAGCTACCGTAGCCGAATTAGTAGCTTCGGATTCAAATACGGTGCCAGTCGGATATTCAGACTCGTTCGCGCCTGATGGCATCTGAACGTTGTCACTTCCCTCCAGATACATGTACTTGTAGGTAAGAATCAGGGTCAACCCGAGTACAGGTAATTTGTTTAGGTTGGACGTTGTACAGTTGTATACTTCCTCCAACCAGGCGAACGACGCAAAACCCGAGGATTCGTCTTCGTTGGAAGAATTGTCGAGAAGAATTGGCCACCTGCTGTGCGCGTGGACAAGCACCAAACCCGCGGACATTATGACCTTGACTCTCTGCAGAACGGGATTAGTCTTTTGGTCTTCCGTCTGCAGGACCCTGGCGATGGAAGTGAGTTGCCAAACGGGATGACCCTCCTGGCCCTCCCTGGCACGCTCCCTGGACAACTCAAGAGCGAGCGAAAGACAGGCGGGAAAGAAACTCATAAAGACGACATAGTTTACGATGACTGACATGCAGGCAAAACAGCACATGGCTTCCAGTCTCCTGACCCCCGAAAGCGTTCCCACTCCTATGACGAGGGTCTCGACCACAGTGTCCAAAGTCAGGGTCGGTCCCAACACCGCCATACCGCGCGCAATGTTTTCGCGGACCTCCTTCTGACTCGAGGAGCTGAGCGCGTACTGGGCAAGGATCGAGGCCTTGGAGAGATCTATGAGTATTAGAAAGAAAGGCAGGGCCTCGTTGAGTTCGGATAGATCGCTGTGGAGCAGATTTATTACGCTACTGCTGAACACGAAGCTAGAAAACACGGTAAAGAGACCAGCGATCCCGAGGACGTACTTGGACCCTAGCTTCCAGAGACTTCTGAATTTGTGATAGATATAAAAGAGGGCCATGCACCTAATGACGGTCATGATGGCAAGGTTATCGTCTCCGGAAGGCGACGTTTTGTGCGAGACGGTCCCTCCTCCCATGGACAAACATATTGCGAGGGTCAGAGTTGAAACGATTACCTCGAATGGATGAGAAGCGCACAAACGGCCATGTAGATAGAAAATCTGGCGAAGAAAACTGTTTTCCAGGCATAGCGACGATCTTCTTTCCAGCCAGCTATCCCTGTCGTCCATCTTAGTTATTAGGGTGCGTTAAATATGATGTGGATTTTGAATATTAGATACTGTGAAATTTAGTCATCGCCTTCCATCTTGTTTCATCAGATCATCATCGACTAAAAATGAAGGAATTTATCGGAAGCGTCATTAACGATATGGATAAAATAAAAAAGTAAAAAAACTAAAGCGCTTTGAAATAAGTATTTGCACTCGCGGACGCTTCATCTCACTTCGCGCGTGGCCTCGCTGCGTTCGCTTCGCGCACTTTTTGTTTAGATGTTTTGCGTGGGAATTTTCTTTAGCTCCTATCGCTGTTTAAAATTCGTAATGCTCATTACTATTATTTATTTTGAGTGCATTATTTTATTTTGTAACTAAAATATTGAAAGAAAATCAAATATTTTCTTGTCAACTAATAAAGCTAACTGCAAAAGCAAAAACCGTGTTGCGGCTTGCGTTGCGGACTTGCGGAGTGTACGCAAACGAGTTCTGCTTTGAGTTTAGCCTAATACAAAAAATTGGTTTACTTATAATATTTATTATAATACTTTTGTGTCAGATTGTTTTCGGATTTTAATAAAATAAACTACTTTTATGTTTAAATAAACTTTTTTCATTTTTCTTATTCTGCAATCTGCAACCCAAGATTTTATCACTTCTGATTTTATATACCGTACCTAATAACTTAATTTTTTTTAGTAGCTAGACTAACAACATTACTTTTTCCTTAAAATCTTTATAATGTTATGTTAGCAGCTCAAAAATTATGCACAGTGTAATAAATTATTATAATCTAATTACGAAATGTAATTACAGATAATCCAACAACAAAGCTTTTTCAGCCTATGCCATGCCATGCCATTTTTATTGATATAAAACAACCCCAAGTTTTAACGGCCATTGCTCTTCGTTCCTTTCTGTCATCAGTCATCCCTAAATCCAGCCAATCAACGCGCACCAAGCTTCCATAAAAGCGTATATTAATGTTTTTTAAAATATATAAATAAATAATCAACATAAAACAAGTTATAAAATTATTTATACATTTTTAAGATATACATTTTCAGTAAATTTAGAGTATTTCTTTATTTTTTCATGTTTGCTCTTTCAATTTATTTCCTTGTAACGACCAATAAGGAACGAGGCGCTATAGTGCGCACCAATGAAAGAGAAGGGATTTGAATGACGCGCTTATTTTATCAGCCCGGGACTGCTCTGCTTATTTACCGCCTTTCTGCCTCCGTTTATGACTTTGCGGTCTTTGCGATCTTAGAGCACACACAAGTTTGTCGTTTTCTAGTACTTTGATTTTACCTAAAATCACAAAAAATGCCTCCTAAGCCATCCGCAGGACCTAAGAAGAACAGTTCTCCAGTAAGTATTAAATTTAGCTTGTTTTATTATGTATTAAATACTTAGTAAGAGATGATGATGCTTTTAATGGCGGCTACATGGCGCACCACGTGGTTTTAAACTGCTTAAACAATAAAGCGACGTAAATATGATAAAGTACTATTGCAGAAAAAACGAAATTATTATAAGATGGTAGCTAGTGAATTTTGTATGCTATGAAATGGTATTCGGGAGTATATAGCATGTTCTATTAACTGATTTCGATTATCTCGTGGCGCATGATGATGAAGCGTCAGTTCGAATGGCACCCCGTGCTTTGTGTTCTGCTGCTTCTGCATCAAAAACCGGCCATTTTGAACAGAATTAAATACAGATCTCGTATTCCTAGATTTCCCTCGTTTTCTTGATTTTTAAAATTACTACTTAATAAATAAAGTAAACATGCAAATTCTTCTAATTTATTGTCATCATAATTGCGTTTTGAGAATTTGAGATGAGTGTTGAATGAATAGAATAATGCCGGTAGTCTTGGCTTATTTTTGGAAAAAACCTGAAAAATACGTTAATTTGCGAATTTAAAAAATGGGGGAAAATTACAAGCTTCATTAATGTATTGAGCAGTAATTCAGTTGCAATAGTATCGTTGCTTTTAACGTATTTTACTGTAAATTTGAGGGAAAATTCCAATAGGCTTAACGCAAAGGACAATGACAATAAATTATGTCAAGCTTTGTTCCTTTGTTTAACACGTAAAAGTTCCGAGATATTTTTATGTAAATTCCATGGTATTTATTACATTTTTAAAATTAATATTATAATCTTATCTACGTTATTTACATATATATTTAGGAAATTAAAATAACGCTAATATTAAAAAAGCCGGCAAATATTAAATAAAACTAAAAATGGCCTTAAATTATTATAATTTACCATTAATTTTATTATTGATGTTGCCTTCGACATCATCTTAATGTTTGTAAAAACCTAAGTTTATAAACTTTATTAAAGATCACGCTTTTTTTTATCGAAAAGGGTGAATAATAAAATAATGAGACGGGTGAAGCGCATTTTCCACCATCATGGCGTTGCCCGCCTTCATGCATGAAGCCGGCCGGCGTGATCGTAGGTGAAGCAATAAAGTAGATGAATAATATCCTAGCTTTTTAGAGCTAACAGCAACAGCCGTATTAATTGCAGATAAACTATCTCGATTTTTTTTTAAAAACAAAATATCTAATTTTTTTTTTGCATTGATTATGCAATCATGCATTTATTTTAAATGGCCAAAGAATATTTAACAAAATATATAAACTACTTCCTTTGTTGAAGTTTGTTCCTGTTATTAGAAAGAAGCTGTTATCCATAAGAAGGATAATTTAGTAAAAATGTTGTTTTTTTTTAATAAAGGATATTTTAATTGGTTTTACAAAATTAAATTAAATATTTTTATGGAATAAAGCATTTTGCAAGTGTTCCGCTTACACTACAGGCCCTTGCCCCTAAAATATATAGTTGAAAATTGAAATAATTGAAAAAAAATTTCGTTAAAAATAGAAATCAATATTAATATGCATCGATTTACGAAGCAATGCAAAAATATAATTCTGCTTTGAATGTTAATTTTTATTAAAATAATTACGGATCTGCCCATTCATTATTTATTTAAAAAGAAATTGGACTTTTGTAGTTTGATTTTAAAAATGTCTATTGTTTAATTTCAGGTTCAAAAGAAGAACGAACAGTTGAAAAAGAAAGATGAAGGTGAAGGCGATGATGATGATGAGGAAGACGAGGAGGGAGAGGAGGGTGAAGATGATGAATTAGATGGTACGTTATTTCATTCTATTTATAATTCGAATAATTACTAATAAAAATTTAAAGAGATTGTGAAAAAAAATCCCAATTTTTTTGGGTGATTTTTTGCTTAAATATGGTCCTTTTTGACTTTGTTCTAGCAGAAGAGGACGAATTAGACGAGGAAGATGTTGAGGATGAGGAGGAAGATGAGGAAGACGTTGAGGATGAGGAAGATGACGAGGAGGAGCCCGAAGATGAGGAGGAAGATGCCGAACCCGTGGCGAAAAAGGCAAAACCCGCATCAGCTGCTGCAGCCAAAGCACAGACGCCAAACAAAGGCAAACAGGTAAAGGGACAATCTGCGTAATTAGAGAGAGAGTGACTGACTGATTTCTGTGTGCTCGAAGAAAGAAGAAGTTTAAAAAAAATTTACCAAATGAAAATATGTGGCAGGTCTTTTTTTAAAAAATAATAAATAACAAACATCTGTATTATATTTAATAAACACTTCCTAGTATCATTTTTGGCCATTTTTCTGTTAAAAAAATCATAAAGCAATTACACATCACCGTGTTTTTGTGTTATTATAATTTTTTATTTTTGTTTTAAAAAATCATGACTGTGGAACCATAGATGTTTTTTCATTGTTTCTCATCATAATTTTCTCTTCAGAATCTTCTGTGTCCAGTATTCAAATTGTGTGAACGTTGATAAAAAAAAAATTAATTTTTTTTTTAAATTTTTATGATTTGTGTGTGAGTTTTGGGGAGGGGATAAAGGACTTATTTTCACACGAAATGAAGTAGTGATAATAAAGACAAAATGAATACAAAATGTTTTTGTTTATGAGTCAGTTTTGTTTACTTAGGCTATAATTTATTGGTAATAATTATTAGGAAAAAAAAACTAATGTAATATTTATGCTAGCAATTTTAACTAATTTAGCCATGTTTGCTTGGTAGCTTAACTTGGTTTTTTGGGAGCTTTAGGAGCGAGTTTAATAAGAGCGGGTTCGTTGACATTCACTATTCAGTGATCTCGCAAAATCGATTGATCCGTGTAAAATAATCGTAAATCCATCGAAACATACAATCGGACAATAGAAATTTGGTAAAAAATTATGTAGGTTTAGAATTAGCTATGCTAGAGCCTAGAGGTGACTAATCAGACCATCCTAAAATAGTGTTCAGAATATGGCTAAATAGTGAAGGGCGATTAATCGATTATTTTAAAGTTTTTGAAATCTAGGCAAATTTTTTTTTTTTGGCTGATTTTTTAGGATAGTTAGTGGAGAAGTAGAACTCGAAAGGCCGACCCCAATATGGGAAAAAAAGGCATATGAGGATTTTTGGCTGATTTTGTTCAGCAAACAAGTTTGCTAGAAAATTGACCTCAATGGAAATTATTGTGCATCAACTTCAACTAATCGATTAATTTTTTTTATAATCGCCCACCAGCACACGTTCCATGATACGTGATAAGATTATGGATGAAGCGCCTTGGTTACTTCCAAATCCGATAACTGCGCTTCATCAGAAGTTTTGCTAAGCGAGCTGATTCAATTTCAAAATGGCGACCCCCACGAAAAATTACGCGTTTTCGTATTTTAACATTTTATTAATTGTTGCATTTTCATCCAGCAACGCACAACAAAAAGAAGAAAAACCAGCGTTTGATTTCATCTCCAATTCAAACTGTTCATTTCCACCCAAGGAAGTACTTTACCCAAACTTGCATCTACCGAAAGATTTTAAAAGTGTTTCTGAGGCCTGCGTTGGTCCAATTTCAGAATCCCAAAAAAACATTACAATTAAACTGTGTCTAGAACTTGTTGATGTGACTGGAAAACTGTGTAATTCTTCCGCCGACTGGTTAAACAGGACGGAACTTGCTACTTTGACCAATGCCACAGTTTTGTGTGGCAGGGTTTTTGACAGCAAGGAACCACAACTGAAGTTGTTGGGTGGTGCCGTGACCACCCAACAAGAATGCCTACAGTTGTGTTCTCCCAATAAAGTTGGCACCTTGTGCGCCCTGGTTTATCTAGCCATCAAGGAACTGGATCGCCAGAGTTTAAGTTAGTAAATTTTTATTCGTACTTTACTTTTTGACAGATGACAGCTGGCCGTAGTGGCCTACTGGTACTTATTTTATGGTAGCCTATATTCGACTGAAAGAGTGGCACAAACGCATTATAACCTTTAATCATTATTTATCATCAACATAATCTTTAAAGCCTTAGTGGACCTTAAAACTGGCATGTCATTTTATGGTCACGTGATGTGTGGTCTTGGGACAAAAAAAAACACTGTGAGAGATTTTAAAATAATTGTATCTTCGTAACCGTTGAACGGATGTGGACGTGTGATACGTAGAAATGACGACCGGTATTAAATAGATCTATTTGAATATGTAAAAATATTATAGTATCATAGCATGAAATAAAGAGATATTTCATGCTGTAACACCATCATATTTTTACATAGGCCCTATTCAAATAGATCTATTTAATACCGTCAATTCTATGTGTCACATGTCCATATGGGACCATATCCATTCAACGGTTACGAAGATACATTATAACATAACATAACCGACACGCGATTCCCTTTCGGGGTAAGCAGCAGCAAAGAAAGACAAAAAACAAATAACAATAAACAGACAATAAAAATTTAACACAAATTAATTTTTAAAAAATCTCTCCCAGAGTTTTTTTGTCCCAAGACCACCATCACGTGACCATAAAATTACGTGCGAGTTTTAAGGTCCATTAAGTTAGGATATTTTTTGTTAAATCGGAAGGATATTTTTATTTCTTATATTTTACTTCTTCTTCTTCTATTAGGTAACCAAATCATCAAAGCAGAACCAAAGGTGAAAAAACTACCAGTACCACAAGAAAGCAGAGTTATCAACGTCGGTCCTCACGACGCTGCGAATTTTTTGAAGCAGTTACAAGCGGTCGGAAATAATAAGAAAAAAGACGACCATATTTTGAATCAGCCGGGGGGACAGTTACCTGTAGATCTACCTACGGAGGGCAAAAAGGACACTTCGGCCAGTAGTACCCAGGTTCTAAAGACCCGGCCACCCAAACAACCCGAACAACAGGCACAGGAGCCTCCGAAAACACCTCCAACTCAAAGGGTCGAGCAGCATATTACCGACCCCAAATCGTTACCGGATGACAACGAGTTGCAAGCCCCGGCACCGGCCAATCCGGATCAAGTAGATCAACATGAATCAGTTCAGGATCCTGCAGGAAATACCATTTCATACCCCATCATGGACGAAGATAAAAAACAGCAGACGGCTTCCGAAGGGGGAAACAGCAAAAAAGCTGCAACTGCTGGAGTCGACATCAATAACGGCGATCTTGACATTCCAAAACCAGCTATTGACCAATCTTCTACAACTGTACAAAAGAAGGTAACTTAATGGACCTTAAAGTGTCTGTAGCATGGAAAATGAAGTTTACATACCG
>JAQGBM010001554.1:0-10457 GCA_034698405.1 Symphylella vulgaris | reverse complement strand
CCATCAGAGCCAGTTATTTTGTTTATTTCCTCCACAGTATCCTTCAATTTTTCAGCATCTAGAGTGTTGCTCCACAAGAGAAGAACCTTCTGTCCTGGTTTCACAAATGTTGTCATTTTCACTAATAAATAAGAGAAATCAATAAAATATTCCATTATCAAACCTGTAACAATTTGCTGTATAAATTTAGGGGAGATGTTCAGTTGCAGGCCTATTTATTAGGCTATGCATGAAGAAAAAACATCACCAAAATTACCCTAATCCAAATTAGCCTGTTAAATGATTGATAGCCTACAGCTTAGGAAGGTTAGGTTAGGTTTAAATATTAACTTTATGGGTGCACGAGGCTGGGATTCAAAATACGAGGCTAACCCATTTTTAGTACTACACGAGTACACGGGGTACCTACCGTACTATATCCGTATGATCACAGTACATCGGTCGGCCCATGGTAAACATGTGCCAACTCTTGCCAACTGTGATCATACGGATAGACTCTACATAAGGATAGAATACTACTACACGGGTACACGCCCTAGTATCTGACTGTTGACAGTAATAGCCTACTAATTATTTACATATCTCTGAGGCTAATCTGGCTAAAGAAGTGCAGGTTACATACGTGAACTATGTATGGCCTAGGCCTACGTGAATTAGAACTTTTGTCACACTTCACAGACACAGAATCGTCAGAAATTACCGTAGCATTCTGTCACGTAGGCCATGCACTCAGGGGCAGGGCTTCTTGTTTCATGTTAAATTAACCCATTCCATTAGGCTATGCACATTTATAGTTATACATTCACAATGTTCATTATTAGACTTGTTATAAAGCTTAACAACTTACCTTCAAAGAATCAAAATTAAGTCGTAATAAATAAGTGACGAATAAAGTTTTCCACAACCACCGAAAGCTTCCGCAAAAAAATGTTGACGGATGAAATTGAATATTGAAAATGACGAAATGACGAATCTAATGGCGCTTGCAAAGAGATATTTTCATTTTTTAATTCAGCTATATTTTATTAATAAATTCGCTTAGATATAAAATGTATGTATCATAAAGTACACGTTTTTAAAATGTTGCTTTAATGATATGTTTCGATTATTTCTCTGCTTTAGTTTCTTTAATTTTAACCTTTGTAAACAAAAGCGGAAAGTGCGCCGTATAATAATTTTTAAAGATGTGTGCTGAAAAGGAGCAAAATTCAAAAAGTTTCCTGCCCAGCTTTTTTTACTTTAATTAAAATTATAATAAGTACTTATGATATCATCTCGAAAATTTACCAAGCGACTACTAATATATAATATTCAATATCTGAAGTAAGTAAAGTTAAGTTTAATAGAAAACTTTAAAGAAAAACAATGGAAAAGGTGACGGATCTCAAGAGCAGTTTTGAACTGAGGGATAAAGATTTATGCTTTATACAATCCAGAATAGAAGGGGAGCTTCAAACTGGCGATGAAAATAACAAAAATATGCTTTCCCTATTGTCTGTTATAAGAGAATATCAGGCCGAAATAAATGAAACTAGAAATAAGCTAAAAGAAAGCATGTCAGAGAAAGAAACGGCGCTTCAAGCAATGGCTGACAAAGTGACCAATATGGTAGCTCTCTTGTCAAGCACCGATAGCAAATTATCCGAACATAAATTGAGTTCCCATTAAATAATTTACCTAAAGACTTTGATCTTACAACAAAAGGGAATCATGAATGTCTTACAAGCAGCAAAACAATACATCTTTCGGATGATAGAGGAGGCAGGACCTGGAATAAAGGTCTTGCTTATGGACAAGGAAACAACTAGCATAGTGAGTATGGTATTCGCCCAATCCGAAATATTACTAAAAGAAGTATTCCTGTTTGAACGAATCGATTCTAACAATACCAAGGAACCCATGAGGCATTTAAAATGCATAGCATTCCTACGTCCAACCAAAGATAACATTGATCTTCTGTACCAAGAGCTACAATCTCCCCGATTTGGTCTGTATTACATTTATTTCAGTAATGTCATTAGTAAGAGTGAAGTCAAGCTTCTGGCTGAAGCAGATGAACAAGAAGTTGTAAGAGAAATCCAAGAATTCTACGCAGATTACATTGCCATTAACGCCCACACTGTCTCACTTAACCTAACCAACTGCTATCAAGGGTCATCTTGGGACCAAGCAATCTTAGACAGGACTATACAAGGCTTGACCTCTGTTCTCCTAGCACTAAAGAAATGTCCCATGATACGATACCAAGCTTCTTCAGAATTGGCTAAGAAACTGGCTGACAATATGAGCCACTTTATATCCAAAGAGGCAGCCCTTTTTGATTTCAGACAGCCTGATACCCCTCCTGTTCTAATAATCTTGGACAGAAGGGAAGATTGTATCACCCCTCTCTTGAATCAATGGACGTACCAGGCTATGGTTCATGAACTTTTAACCATAAACAATAACAGAGTGAGTTTGGCTCATGTAGCTGGAATCACTAAAGATCTACAAGAAGTCATACTTAGTCCAGAACATGATGATTTCTATGCAGCAAACCTGTTCCTCAACTTTGGGGAGATAGGGGTCACAATCAAAGAACTAACCGAGGATTTTCAGAAGAAAGCAAAGAGCCAACAAAAGGTGGAATCCATTTCTGACATGAAAGTGTTTATCGAAACCTATCCCCAGTTTAAGAAAATGTCTGGAACTGTAGCTAAACATGTCAGTGTTGTGAGTGAACTCTCCCGCATTGTGACTAGCTTCAATTTACTCGAAGTTTCGGAATGTGAGCAAGAAATATCGACAACCGGGGACCATAACCAGATTCTCCAAAAGCTTAAGAGGCTCTTACACCACGAGAAAGTCCGGGACCACGATGCTGTCCGCTTGGTTATGCTGTACGCCCTTAGATTCGAAAAACAAAGCAACAACGATATTACGGGCCTTACAGACATATTGAAAAAGAGGGGGATAGATACCAAATTATGTAGTTTGGTTCAAGGGGTTTTAAATTTTGGGGGAAACAAGTTCAGAACAGGCGATCTCTTTAGTATCCAGACCCCAGTTGCCATTACCCGAAAGTTATTGCAGGGGCTGAAGGGAGTCGAAAATATTTATGCCCAGCATACACCCTTGCTTAAAGAAATTCTTGATGATCTGATTAAGGGGAAGCTGAAAGAAACCATGTACCCGTACCTAGGTCGAAGTATTTTGAGGGATAGGCCCGTTGATGTTATCGTATTTATGATAGGGGGAACAACTTACGAAGAGGCCCTAGTTGTCCATAACGTAAATAGAAGCATTCCAGGGTTGAGGGTTACTCTTGGGGGCACAACCATACATAATTCAAAATCCTTTTTCGATGAAGTCGGTAAGGCCACACAGGGCTTTTTAAAACGGTACAATTACAGGTAAATGTAGCAGCCCTAGTTTGACATCTAAGTTGTTTTGACTTTAAATTTCCTGATCTTGTGAAAAAAAAAAAATTAAATTAGTCTAAAAAATTAGTTCTGTCGAAAGTAAAAATTTTATTTACCGTAAAAAAAAGTCAAATAACTGTACTTTAAGATGTTAATATGTCTCATGCTAAGAGTACAATCTTTTACCATGATATTTGGGGTTCCCAGCTTGACTGAAGCGCCGCCCGTGGAGACTGAAGAACGTCTATATAGATAGGATGGACGATTCTAAAATAATTGTTTTCTCCGTAACCTTGGGACGAAAATGGACATATGATCTACACCAAAATTTCAGTCTGTAAAAAAATTATGGTGTTGTCGCATTAAATTTAAAGATATTCGAGATAAAAGAGTGAAAGTTCAGTATATTTTGAAAAATCTTTAAATTTAATGCGACGACACCATAATTTTTTTTACATTTTTGAATAGCCTAGATCTTTTAAAGACTGAAATTTTGGTGTATGTCCATTTTCGTCCACAGATTATAATTTTATAATATATTATAATCTGTGATTTTCGTCCAAGGGTCAAGGAGAAAACCGGAGAAAACAATTATTTTAGAATCGTCCATCCTATCTATTGACGTTCTTCAGTCTCCACGGGCGGCGCTTCAGTCAAGCTGGGAACCTCGAATTATCTTTATATTCTTAAGCATAATTATTATTATAAATATTAATATTCAAATTTTTGTAAATGTATTGTCGAAGCTAGGCTTACGGCCTTATTAAATATATTTATCTAGGCCTAACTGTAAACGAGAATAATATTTCTTTCGCTACGGTATTGTAAGTTTCTTGTAAATTTAAGCGCTGGTCGTTTTTTCTATTTTGTTAATTTTTTTTATTACCGGCACCGCTACATTTTATAATATTTTGTTTTAAGTAAACCCAGGTAGGCCTATAAAATGAATTTACCCGAGTGTATTAGACTGTACCGTTTAGTCCTCAATTTTTGGCTTTGGCAATTCTTTTTAACTTTCAAGTACAGTATACAGTTGTTGTTTTAGGACAATTCGCCGCGGAGTAAGTCCCGCCGAACAATTTGGGTGGGAAATTCATTGACAAATCAATTATTATTACAGTCGAAACCGGTTATAACGAAATTCAAGGGACCGGGAAAATCACTTCGTTATATAACTTATATCCGTATTTCGCTATAAACTTATAACCGATATAACATAGCTCGTAACGGAATTTTTCTGTATAATATCGGTGCATATGACATACTGACGTACAATTTTGGCTTTGCAATTTGCATTTTACGCTACTTCATTAATAATTTGAATTTCTTATATAAAGGGAACGATTTTCGTTTCAAAATTGTTCGAATCTGTAAGGAATTCCCAAAATTTTAGGCCCTATAAGGAAATTCTAAATAATTTACTTCGTTATATCAGTAATTTCGTTATAACCGAAATCAAATACACGGACTTGAATACGAATCCAACCATTTCTTCAAATTTATTTCGCTATAAGCATTATTTCGCTATAACCGGTTTCGACTGTATTATTCAAATGTCGGAGATAGTTGAACAGCGGACTGTAAGTTAAGCGTAACCCTCCCAGAAAAATTCTTGACGAATACTACTGATTCAGATAAAATTTGGCAAAATTCGGCGGCTAATTGTCCGAACACACACCATGTGCATTGTGCACGTCGGAAGTACGGTACCTACATAGTTTTTTATTCCAATAATATTTTTTGTAATTAAGTTATCATGTTGCATTAATTACTTAAAACGTATCTGTTAATTTGAGTAGCGTATTTACAATGTTTAGTTATGTAATGATGTTGTAACTTTGTAATTATTATATTTTGTAACAAATTGTAATGATCTAATTCTATTCTAATACCGTTATATAACCTGTTTTTTATTCGAGGTCTGAACTCAACTATGTGGACCATCACATAACGTAGGCTACGAACTTAACGTATGCGGTTCACATCCCGGCTGAGGTAAAAATTTGTTACCGTTATCCCAATTTTCTCGTAAAACGCTGGTTGCCCTTATAATATCAGGGTGACATCCTCTAAGTAAAATAATTTGTGTAACAAAATTAAAATCTTACTCCGTCGATCGTCGGGTTATGACTTTCGTTGTCCCTCACCGCGATTACGTTAAAAAATTTAACTAAACCGAAGTAAAAGCGGCTTTTTCGTGTGCAAGCGTGCAAGTTTAAATCACAGTTTTCTGTGTGCTTATAGACCCCCTTGCTCTCCTACTCTAACATTAAAGAACCCTTATATTATCAATATTGACAGAATCATTATAATAGTTGTTCAAGAATTTTGACATTTTAATCCTTTGCATATGAATGGAGCCACAACCTACTGAATACTTTATCCGTATTTAGTAGGCAGTAATGGAGCAAAACGGTACCGTTAGTCGATTTAGATACGCTTTGTTGACGAATTCCCAGGCAATCAGCAGCTAATGAAACCATATAAATGTTCAACCTACCATATTTAAGTTATATGTTTACTAATACGCTGGCCAGATCATTCCAGTGCTGGGGAACTAGCTCCCAAAACATTCGGAATCTGTAACATAAACATATATTGTCAATTAGTAATCTTATTACTCTTATGCTTGTTATTTACTCTACAAGCTTTCTTTTAAAACGTATATAGCTAGACCAGAATATTATTCATATTTCAATAAATAATAATGTCATATTATAGCCGTGCTCTCGTATTAAGTTAGCACGCCACCTACAGTATAATTTTGTACCGTGCAACATATACGATAATAAAAACTTTGTGTACAGTAATCTAATTGTCACGTGGTCCTATCTCTATAGTAGTACGGTATTATAAGCCGTTATCTCTATGTGTCCCGACTCTGAGCTCTGAGTGCGTAGTCCATATTGAGCATACTTGATCGACTATACGAAGTGTACTACGCCCCGCAAAGGTGCAAGTCCAATAACTCTTCAACGTAACTTAGGAGGGAATACCCCTCTCAGCTGAGACGAGCCTCAAGTACCTCATTTATTATTATAATCTGTGTGTATATACCGTTTTATTACGTAAACTGAACCGTCTGACCTTAACCTTGATGAACACAGAGTAAATATACGTATAGAGACTATTAATCCATTAATATATTGGCAATTATTGTTTTTAAAATACTAAATTAGTAATATGCTCTTTTTGACTTTATTTTAACGAAACTGATTTTTGGTGATTTTATTGAAAGAAGGGAAGACTATTGAAAGGAACTGCAAGAAGATTATTTAGAAAGTAACAAAAATGAATGAAGATGGAAGCTTGCTAGGGCATGGTGGACTCTGTCAGCTGACCAGTGTCATAGTTCAAAATGCTAACATAGATCAAATACTACCATCAGCTGGAGGTAAGTATAGCCTGTCTATAGTATTTTTTATAGTACGCTATAATTATGTTGTGAATAACTTAGTAGGCTACAAGATTTAGTAATATACCGTACAAGCCTAGCTACAACTATTTTGTTTCCAGAACTAATCTAAGTTAACTAGGCTACTGTTCGTAAGAGGAGGGACATAAGTACCATAAACTACCTTACTTTAAAATATTAAGAAATAATATTATATTTTTTACGGCTATTAGAGGACATAAGTTACACATGTACGATTGTACGTGGCGCGAAAAAATGACGACAGCAAGGAGCTGCAAGGCCATTGGTCGAGAGCTCGAATTATCGTCATTGTTGACGTAATATTTTCGCATCACGTATTCGTTTACGTAGCTTACGTAACTTATGTTCTCTACCTGTAGATATAACAATATCACCCCCTCAGCCTCTCACTCCAATTTATTAAATAATAATTATGTAAGACTGGAAATCCCTTAATTCGAACTATTTCGAAGGCTGAGGTATTAGGTCAACATATTAAATTTCAAAAATAGATTTCACTACTTTCGCAGCTAACAAATTTAATAACTTTAAACCATTTAATTTTAATAACTTTAAAAATGGTATAATATCTCAGTCATAACTTAGTACGTAACTTCACGATGCCTTACATAGTTGGAGCGGTTTCTTTTCCTTTTTTATAACAAACTAATTAAACCAATAGTAAGTTAGTTGAATATTTTCTAAACTTTTCTCTAATTTTTTGTGTCATGACAATTAACTTAAACTTATTCGGAACTTGCCACCTTTTAAACATATAGCTGGGGAGTGTGGGGACTAAGGCATTACTTTATTTTCAACAAAATTAAATTATAAACTTAGCCACCTTTCTCGAAGTGTTTTGAATTATTGCTTGACAGGTATTCCTAAGGAAACTGACAAAGTACGGAAAGGACTATAGGTATTGACAACGGTGAGTCTCCTTCATTGGCCTGAAGGGCCTTGCAATAACAATTTAAACATTGCAATCACTTTTCTATATCGGAGTCTGACCTAAAACAAATACTGTATGGTACAGCACATAATGGGGCGCCTGATAATGCAATAGCCCTACAGACACAACATTTTAATTTTTCAGACATAGTTTTGTCTGATTTGTAGCTTCATAACTCGTTTAATAAAACGATTGTTGCTAGGTTAAAACAGTAATCAGATTAACAATACGAGTATCAAATGTATTTGTTACTCCGGATATAAATTATATTTTCCATCTGCATGCATTTACATTTTAAGCCATTTAATTAATTGTTATTGAGGTTGGATTATAATATGCCTTCTTTATTATTAGGCCTATACTTAATCCTCCATGTTAAATATTTTTTTGGAAATTCTAAGAACTGCTTTAGACGCTGCGTAGAAGAAAAAAAATAAACTGATAATGCGGTAGAGATGGCCTTTTTTTCTAGTTTGAGTAGGCTATCTTTCTACTGATAAGGATGTTCAGTATTATTTCTTACTTATACTGTTAATATTTCAGATGTTACATTCAGTAATTTTCCTATGAACGAATCTAAAAGAGAATTTTTTTTTCCTACAGTAAATTTGACAAGTTTGTTAGGGGTGGAATTGTTTTATCTAACGTACCGTAAGTTATGATGTTTCCTTTAAGTTTCCCTAAATAAGATAATCTTTGGGTAACTTATATCCAAATACCCTAAAGCCCCGTTTGTATTAAGTTATTACGATGAAGTCATTCTACTTGAAGAGCGCCGATCGCAATTGGACTATCGGTGCAGACATTTATTAATTAGATAGGGTTAATGCACAAATTAGATAAGTTAATACTGTACTTGTAGTCTTGTACTTCGTATTCATGAAAATATTGGTGTATGCTGTATAATATAGGCTACTGTGTTTCTAATATTTTTTTCTAACTGTTAAAATAAAGTTTGAAGAACAAATAAGTATAAAGAACAACGTAAAATTTTAAAATACTATTGTTTTTTATTACTGTCGAATCCATTTGAAAAAATACGCGCGTTTAGTTACGAAGAGGAAAACTCATCATCATGTGGCGCTTTTACAATTCTAAGTGATATACAATTTACAACAGTATATTTATATAAAACAGTAAAAACAATGCCCCCTAGTAGTAGGGGAACCAACTACACTTTTACGCTGTCAGCTGAGTGACTAAACCATACCCCGAGCTATAACCAGCATGTTCTATAATTTAAAGACATTACTCATTTTACTATCCTGAGAACCCGTGAAAACAAGGATTTGCGGACTCGTAGTCCCCAACAATTCCTATACGACCAATATTCGTACCCGAACAATTATTATTCCCCCGAGTAATACGTTCCCGGACAATTCGTCCCCAAAATTATGTACCTAGAAACTCGTTCCCAACAACTTGTACCCGAACAACTCGTACGAAATGTTGGGACGGATTGTTTGGGAACGTATTGTTCGGGTACGAGATGTTGGGGACGAACTCGTCTGCAAATCGAAAATAAGTGGAGTCTTGGAAGGGACAGCAAAAGTAATGGCATTTATGTAGCTCGGATGAGCCCAGCCCCGAAGGGGTATAATAAGTATGTAAGAATAAAGTATCCCTTGAAATTAATAAGTATGCAGCAGGGTATAAAAAGGTTTGCGATACCTATAAGGAAACAATGTTTTTGGACCATTTTAAGATCACTACTCCCGAGACCGAGTATACCCCGTACACGAAAAAGTCCGGAAGAGTCTAGCTGGAACATACAGTAAAAAGAATGAGAATTCAATAATTCATACTGATACTACTATTTTGAATTCTAGGCCACTCTACCGTGTGTGTGGCATGCTGTCGTAAATACCGAAACTTATATTGCTAATGAAATAGAACTCTTACGAGATAATAACGTATATATAGAGATTCCATGTCTTAATATGTATTAAAGACAGCCAATCAGGCAATCACAAAAGTACTGATAATACGATGTGTAATAAACGAATGTAAATAAGGTACATGCACAATAATTCAGCATACACGTGTACATAGGCTTCTATAATAATAGTGAACAATAGGGCCTATATATACGGTACCAAACTCGAAATAAACCATACCCCGTAATCCCGTATAGTTAACTTACTGCAAAAGTTTACTTGGGTTAATACGGTATTATACAAACCTGAGCAATTAAGTCAATAAATTACTATTTGATTTCCGAATATTATCATTCGTAGAACGATTCTACGAATAAGTAATTACGTACAACGTCTACTACTATCATCTACGAATATCATAAGGAACTTCAGAATTATCATCTACGATCATATAGGCTACGCACCGAATATTCGGTAGCTATTCGGTATTCGGCCTTAAATTGAGGTATTCGGTATTCGACCGAATATTAACTCCAGCCGAATACCTATTCGGTATTCGGCCGAATATTTCTCTATTTTCGGCCGAATACCGAATACTTTGCACATACCGTAGCTAGGAAACTTAAACTAATCTCTATGGATTTATGCAAATATTAGTAAAAAATTGTATAAAATTTTTTGCTAATTTTAGTATGTAGCAGTTAGGATATAACATTTTTAAAATCGTATGGCAGTTGACTATTCGGTATTCGGCAGTATTCGGTATTCGGTTTTTATTATCATGTCTACTATTCGGTTAATATTCGGTTTTC
>JAQGBM010001553.1:0-10461 GCA_034698405.1 Symphylella vulgaris | reverse complement strand
TTAGAGAAAATACTTTTCTAAACTTAACAATATTCACCATAAAAGTTGTCTTTACTTTGTTTTCTTAGATACATTGCTATCCAATGTTTACCAGGCTTGTAAGAAGGATCATCGTTACATACAATAAACTGATGATCTTTGATAGGGGCTTGTAGATTATTACTAGAATAAACTCCCAAAAAATAAGATGAAGTGCAAACTTCTTGGTTAGCTAAAATATCCCAAATTTGATAGGTATTCATGGATTTTCAACTATAACTTCCCTCGAAGAAGTAATTTCATAAAGACTTTGTATTTCAGCAAAGCATATTAAATTTATATTTGAAGCCAGTGCGTTTGAAAATCTCGCTTCTAATGTTATGACCCCCTGTTTTACTAGATTCATATGCCCGCCATCGGATGCACTCGCATCTTGAGTAAGATCAAACGCGTATAGACAATTTTCTTTTGCATAGGAAGTCATTGTAATACCATTTCCTATATTTTTAAACGCGAGCCCAGTTCCCATAAAAAGAGAGTAATATGCTTGACTATATTCTCCAGTCTCGTAATTTGGTGTTAGAGCTTTAGCTGGTACCTGCTGACCATTAACACGGAGAGCTAAATAATTTAAACCAAAAGGTTCGAATTTGAAACCTGGTTTTTTATAATCACCATTGAAACCGAGATGGTGAACAAATCCAATTATTAAACGTACTGGTACTTGCCCCAAAAATAAATTATCAACATTTACACTGTGTGAACCTTGAGTTATAGCCACTGATTTTGTAACTACTTTCCTGTATGGATATTTAGCATTAGAATTAACAAGTGTACGAGCATGAGCATTAAATACAGATGGCATTGGACGCACCCGATTAATCATTAAACTGCAATCCAAAATTTTTACTCGAAGATTTGCCAAAGCGCAATCATTTGTAATATCGATACAAAAAGCATCTTTTGCTCTTAAAAATCTAAATTTTATATCTACATCGCTCAATATTAATCTATTAGACTTGCAAACATCTACGTGCACTCTTCCTACCAGCTGCATCGTACGACTTGATTTAGAAAGTTCACTACGTTTTTCAAAATTTGAAGTTTCATCTTCTTCTTCCATCCATCCAGCAGGTAATAGATGAGTTTTCTTTGCATTCACATCATAAGACAAAAGAGCTTCCAAATAAGAGGCATACATATGGTTATTCAATCCTCCAGAAATAAGTTTATTATTAAAAGTAATATCGCATTGAGAAAATAAAGAATGGAGAAAATATTGGGCTGGAGCTACTTTCGGGCTTTCAAGTACAGTAAGATTGCCTCCATCCGATTTTGTAATCTTAGCCGATACACAAAGTAATGTTTCATTCAAATCAATGTATTCATCCCCTATTCCAGGTATGTGAAATTCGATTGGAGATCCATCAGTTAGAGTTGCTACTGGACGATATTCAACATATCTATTGTCACTAATTGCTAATTGAGTTTCAGGTAGATTAAAAAGTTCCAGATCAGATCTTAAACAAGGATGTGTCTCCGGGTGAATAAAAGACATTTTTTCAATTGAAAATATCTACTGCTTTTCTTTTCTTTTTCTTTAAAGTTTTCTTTTTCTGCAAACAACGTTTTCTCTGTCGAACTCTTTTTGGTTTATGAGAAATTTTTCTTCTTTTTCTCTTTTTATATCCCTCTCCTTGTTGTTGTTGTTCTCCAAATACTCTTTTTTTAATTGAGGATTTTATTGTATGACCGTCTATTAAATCATTAGCAACATCACAACCAGCATTAAGTACTTGCTTTCCTAAATAGGCACCTCCTTTTCGAAAAAGAGGAATAGCCGCTTTAGTCAACGAGCTGAAGAGACCTCCAATACCATTTCCATGTTGTAGATAGGTACCACTGTAATAAGGTAGACCCGAACCCACCTGATAATGGTGGGTGTAAGGACACGAAGTGTATGAAGTAAGCATTTTTACTCTAATGATTTAATCTTGCATAGTTCTTCTCATTTATAGATACAAACTTTTTCTTGTATGAAGTACACACACAGTCCTCTCACCAAGAAACTTAACATTCTCTCCAGTATCCGTTCTAATATCAATCTCAATTTCACATATTTCTCTACGGCTGATGGGATGATATTGAGGGTTATCATATATAACAGAATTAATAGTATTCTTATTGTTATTAACTAAACGCAGTAGAGGCACAACTGCATCTCCAACATGAGTAGGTTTTACAATATTACAGTAAACATACAAATGAGAGGGGAAATGTTTTTTTAATTTTATTTCCAAACTTTTTGATAATTTTACATCTCTATCAATTTTTAATTTATCCTTTTCATCATAGTGCACATAAGGTTTTGGATTTGGTGTAATATGATCGATTATATTGTTGATATGCTCACAGAATATGTATTTATCAAAAAACAATTCTTCTTCACTCAATCTGATAGTCATAAGGTCTTTAAATATTATTTCATCTTCTCCATCAGAAGTAATTGTTGTATCAATCTCATTCGAGAAATGTATTTCTGACAATGCTACCTGCCAAGTTTCATCCAAACTCAAAGTATTAGGTAAACGCACTGTATAATTTGACAAAGTGTTTTGAGGATAATAATTTATGCTTGCATTACTTGGCAAAGTGATGAAAAAATTATCCATTTTTTTCACGAATATGTAGTAAAAGTTGAGTCTTGCTTCCAGGTACGGCTACTAACTGATTTCCTTCGTCGTGCCACGAGAATTTTATACTAGAGAAATAGTTAGATTCTATAGAAATATAGAGAGGTTTTTCATTTCCCCCATGTGGTTTAATAACGCTTAACAAAGGTACTGTTTCAGAATTGATAATTGATGATTTTAGGATATCGCAATGAAGATATAGAGCAGATATTGGGTTTTCAACATTTTTCTTTATCTTATTAAATGGTGTTTTAGCAACAATACTAGTTTCAATTCCTTCTTGATGATCAAATCCTAAATAACTTCCCAATTCTCCAGAAATATCCACAGAAGTTAATTCTCCAGTTTCCTTATTTAAAACATTTAATAATTTAATGCTTGAGTCATTAGCAAAATCAAAAATTGGTGAACTTCCTGAGCTTATCAAACTTTTAATTTTTCTATTTAGTCCAGTTAATAAGTCTGGGATATCAGCATAATCTCCAGTGTTAATAATTGTGCTCACTCCTTCCAATAATTTCCCTTCAGTAGTAAGATTATCATTGCTCAATAGGCGACGAGAAAGTTGTACATCAAACTTTCTCGCGGGGAGAGAGGATAACTTTTCAAACACATCGGATGAATAATGTACTAGTGCACATTGAAATTTCTTGCCATGAGTAGAATAGTAGAATGGTAAAGTACAAGCTGTCTCTGTTCCGAATATGTTTAGAGAAATAAACATTCCATCTTGAAGAATAACCAAAGGGGGGATTTCAATAACTCTTTCCTTTTTCTTTTGAACTAATTTATATCGGTGTTTCCTCGTCGTCTTCCTTTCCATCGATCTGATCTTGAGATAAACTTATTAAAGGTTTGTTTAAAGATGGGGATGGTAGTAGAAAACCTATACAACTCGAAAGAAGAGAAGTTCAAAGAATAGTATGTACGTTGCCAATCGATAAATTTATTATGCAAGCAGCCGAAATGAAATATATCGCAACTACTTGGGCAAAGAAGATTGTTGTGTGTTTGTCCATGAAGTTATCCAAGAATTTTCGCTATCTGGATATCCCAACCACTTGACAAAATATTCTCTTTGATGTCCTTTACGCTTTCTAGACTTGATCACTTTTTCAACCATGTATTCCCCTCGAGGATTTTCAATCTTCTGAAGTTCGGGTGCGTAAAATGTTCCTTTTATTTCCTCACCTTTATAATCTCGAATTGTGAATACGTTGTAGGGTATACGCTTCTTAATATCTGATATTTCAAACATTTCTTCTCCCCACTGAGGATAAAAACCTCTGCTAAAAGCTTCAGCTGGATAAGTTATACGAACTTTATCACCAACCTTAAAATCATTTGGAGCTTTAGGATTGGGTAAGATATCGGGATATAGATTGTTATATGCTCTTGTTATTTCAGATTTAGAATTAACATCTATAGGTCTCATCTTTATACTTGTATGGAAAGTTTTATTGTACGATTCTATTAGTTTTGGTAGTGCTTCGATATAACGTCGACTTCCGGAATAAGTAAAGAATCTAAACATCAAATTTTTTAAAGTTTTATTAAATCGCTCAATTACACTTGCCTTAATTTGATAATTTTCTGTTGTATAATGTTTCACACTATGAGATTTTAAAAAGTCTTGAAAAAACTTGGAAGTGAATTCTCCACCTTTGTCAGTATGCAGAAGTTTACATTTTCTATGTTGAAATACTTTTTCAAATGCTGCAATAACTCCTCTCAGATTCTTATCCTTTAAAGGGAAAGCCCACGCATATTTCGATAAGACATCAATAATCGTAAGTATGTACTTGTAACCATTGTTTTCGTTTGTGAAATGATCCATAAAAACCAAATCAGCATTCCAAACTTCATCCTTGTCGTAAGCTATGATTCTATTTCGCTTAAACTTTCTTATAACCGGCTTGTGAAGAGTATAAGTTCTTTGAGAACTCAACCATTTTTTTACTTCATCGTAAGACAAGTTTTTAACTTCTCTTTGTAATTTTCTCACACCACCAAATGCTGCTGGATGAGATGGATCGTAATAAATTTTTGAAAGACGCTCTTCTATCTTAGCGTCATCCATCTTATTTTAGGATCTTTCTTGACAACTGTATTCATCAAATCCCAACCTTCGAGAACTTCAGCCTTTTTTCTTTTCGACAATGAGGGTGTAACCATTCCTTTCACTAAATCAAGAATATTTGAATTTTGTATTGGCTGGCTGTTATATATCAGACGACCTTTACTATCCCACTTCAATTCTGGAGGTAATGAAGTCAATAGTTGAGATGCTTTTACTTTTTGGAGTTGTGGGATACCACTTAATATTATATCGATTGGTAATGGTTCCATTTGTTCTTCTTTTTTTTCTTCCAGCTTCTTCTCATTTTTCTTTTCTTTTTCTTCCTTTATTTGTTTTTTATATCCTAAATATTTCTGTAAAGTTTGCTGGTATAAAATAGCTTTGGTTTCTTCATTAATATCTTCCTGATATATAATATCTTTTAGCTTACGATCCAAATCATTTAACTTATCATCAGTAGGAGCTTTTGAGTGCAATCGTTCGTACTGATCGATTGGTAACAAATACATTTTACGTGCCATTTGTAAGAGAAGTAAACAAGCTTAATGCCGCAGGAATTAAAAATGGTAAGATTCCTCCACCCTTCTGTATTAAAATCTTCTTCTTTTTGTTTCGTGAAGACTTCTTGGTTGCCAGAAAACGTAGTTCAGTCCTGAATTTCTTTAATTTCTTCTTTTGCTGATTGTTAAGAGGTACGAGTCCTTTTATAGTATTAAGAATACACTCGCAAACACCGTCTAAAACATGATTATCTGATAAAATAGCTTTACGTATATTTGGATGAATGTCGTTGAGAGAAAGAACATGTAAAAACGATAATTGCTTCTTTGTCAACATGATGATAAGAAATGAAGTGTCAATTGTTGATCTTCCTGCTTAAAAAGACTATCGGAGGTTTTTTATTTTCCCCAAACAAATTTGATCTAACTCTCATAGATTCTTGGGTGCCTTGCTTAAGATCAATGAATAAATATGAATGAGGTTCGATAGTTGCGGTTTCGTATGCATCTTGGAGAAATTTAATATCATTAGGATACAATTGACGAGCTAATGATGTAATTTGTGATTTATCTCGCGGGTTTTTAAATAATGCTATGTAATGTCCATTCAATGTCACTGTACGTATTTCTCTCCCTTTTTGAAAAAAGTTTTGCATTATCAAAATTACAGAACAATTCCTATGGTGAGTCCCACGAGTAAACAAAATTGAAATATCCTTACTATTCTCAATTTCACTCATTAAATCATCAAGGATGTATAAAGTTCTTTTCTCTCCATTTGGTAATGAAGTAGGTAAACCCTGAATAAATTCTACTTTCCCCGTTAAAGAATTATAAGATTCTTGCCATTCAGCATAAAAAAAGAAAATTTTTTCAGGAGATTCCCGAATGTAATCACTACTTCTCTCTATCAAAGTTTTTACAAATTCTGTCTTACCACTTTGAGAAGGACCTGCTACTATCATATTAAAAGGATGTGTTAGTTGAGCATCCATCTTAACAAATGACAACAAGAATAATTAGTTTTAACCTTTTATTACTTTTATTACAAATATGTAAATGTGTCTTTATCTATAAGCGTTTCATACTCATTATAGTTATTATCTATAAACGCTTCCAACGCTTCATACTCAGTATAGTCTTCAAAAGCTTCCACGTCGAGATAAAATTTGACGACATCTTCGTCATCCAAATTAGGTGGGTGATCTTGTCCTTCGGGGATCATAACAAAATTATAATGATCTAGAAGTAATACGAAAGTGTCATGTAATTTATCAATTCCCACATGATAGTTAAATTCGATCTTGATGACGCTAACAAGTTCACGTCTTGAAATGTCGATACTCTCAACTCTTCTATCATAGCAAAATTCTTTGTAAAGTCTTTCTTCGTCAACAATGGGTTTACTTATTATAGTATATTTAAATGAGCAATCTAGTGTTAGTTCAGGTACAAGTCCATATTGATAAATTTCATCACCATCTTCGGTTATCAATTTAATGCAATCTTTCTTCTTCTTCTTTTCAAGAAGGTACACACTTTCTCCTTCATCGAACAGATGGAAGTATTCTCTTACTGCTATGGGGGAATAGTTAAAGATGAACTTGACAAAGATATGGACCCAACCAATTTCTTTCTTACTATTCGTTGCTAGAAGTTGAGCGATTCTCTTGTCGTTGAAGAGTTGTTTGAAAATCGGTTTCGCCATCAAACACCATGGAGCTTTTATGTAATATCCCTCCTTTTCTTCATCTTCGAATATTTTTTGTTTCAAATATGTTACATCTCCAGGGGATAGAGGTTCTACTGTATGGAGGACTTGAGTAAGCATTTTTTGTTTTTTAATAGCTAAAAGAAGTAGAAGCGCTTTATATAACGTTCGAGGTTGATGAAATAGGAGGGATCAACCAGGATTTCCCACGTTCGTTAAGTTGCCCCCCCCCCAATCATGATCCAGAAATGAAACTTAATAGTAATCATACTCTCCCCCTCCTCCCAATCATCATCTTCCATTTCTATGCTCCTCCCTCTAATTATATCCTTCCTTATCTAAGAACACTCCCCTTCCTAAATTACGCTCTACATAACACACACACACAGAAAACAAAGTTTTTTTAAAATTATGTTTTATTATTACAATAAAGTATTATTTTTGTTATTAATTAGCTTCCTTACAGATAAATATTCATTTTTCTCATCTTCATTTTCTCCTATCATAAGCTCGCTACTGTTAATTGAATGTTTGGTTAAATCATAGTGACGAGGAGGACGAAGCTCTTTATCACTTCGCTGTCCTTCAAACAAATTCATTTTTAAGACAGATCCATCATAATTCAAATCAATTGGAAAATTGTCTAAAGGTTCAATGAAAAATTCTTTGTGATGTAAAACCTTTTGGAAAAAATCCCTTGCTTCTCTGTGATTCATTTTTAAGGCAAATGATAAATGTATCATTATATACTTTGTAACATCACATTCAACCACATGTAACTCTTTAACTCTTCTATCACTTGACAGTCTGTAGAAAATTTTAGATAAATTTTCGATTGGGTTATTATAAGATTTAATAATTGCTACCCTAAATATGTTTTGGGCTAAGCTTAGTTCTTTGACTATGTCTCTTTCAAATTGGCAAACACTATCTCTCTTAATTATAAACAACTTTTTCTGGGTGCAGGGAACAACTTGCCAGTCTTTCTCAATCTCCAAATAATTTTTTAACATTTTTCGAACACTAAAAAGAGTCTTATGAGAATGTGATTTGAGATAGATATGTACATATCCTTTCCAACGATGACTTTCACCAGCAAAGATTTCGCTAATGGATCGATGATGGGTCAAAATATCAAAGATTTCTTTGACACTCCTTGCTCCAAGTTTTCCAAAAATATGGAATGCATCTAGAGGAGGATGGCTTGGATCATCTACGAATTCTATCCCCTTTTTGGACATAGTTCAACTTAAGTTATATTCTTAGATCATTAAAAATATGTAGTAGATACGGTATTAATTAAGACCGTCATAAAAATCAACAATTGATGATGATGATGAATCAGAGTTCCATCCAGCACGATCGAAGATTTTGCTTAACCACTCACTCGATGAACTGGAAGATGTATTTTGTATCAATTCTGGGATAAGGATTAAAAGTCGAGACCATTCGCTTACAGTCAGCTTTACAAAGGTTCCAACATCTTCCCTTGATTTACACAAGCAGATGGAATTTGAGTCAGGGTTGAAAACATAAAGTTGATGATTCTCAAAAATTTCCCAGTTCTTCTCGAAAACTCCTCTTGGAGATATCTTAAAGGTTGTTGATGAAGATTTTAGCAAATCACCTGCGCTCAGTAGACTAAATGTTATTCCATAATAGCTCGGTTGCATTTTTCCATCTTTCAAATATAATTTTCTCAGAGAGAAGAAAACGCTTTCACTGTTATGATTTTTTACTGTAGAGAGAGATACTTTTAAAGTATTGTTTAAAAAATCCGTAGAAAGCTCTTCGTAACTCATTTCCAGCAGATGATGTTATAGAAGCGTTATAGTTGTTTTTATTTTTTAAGAGTCCTTAAAACTCTTCTTTATATAGTACATAACTCCACCCAAGAAGGAGGAGCTTCTTCATTCATTGGCTGATTTACTATGATAATACTAAAATAAGCAAATTTCATAATGTTATGTTAACCTTAATAATGATGGAAACTCATTATTATCTCAAATTATAATATTCGATTTGTCAAAAAAATACTCATGTCATTTTCAAATCATTGATAAAATGAAAAATGAGAATAGTCAAATACGAAATGGGAATGAGAAATAACTATGAAGAATAAATGTTAATAACTTATAGTCATTTTGTATTTCTTATAACTAATTTAAAAAACTATACGAGAAACTTTTATACTGCGTAAAACGATGAATGACAAGTCATTTATAAATCTGAATTCATATTTTGTACTTCTCATTTGACATTGGGAAAAATGATAAAAGGTAAATGACAAATGAGAAGTACAAAATGAGAAATGAAATTCGTTTCTCATTTGTCATTTGGGAAAAAATGATAATGACAAATGAGAAATGAGAAACGTTTTGTCATTTTTTTGGAGAGCTATCTCTCTTTCCTACTACTATTAAAATCTAAAGATTTTTCAAAATACCGAAATTTCTCTCTTATATCTCGAATATTTGTTTTATTTTTTGTTTGTCGAAGTAATGAATATTAAGAAAAACCAATATCATCCCCTTATTTCGTTCGATTATTAATCCTGGAGAATTCCGAATTTTAATGTCTTATTCATCCGAGATTATTGTCCTGGCACGTTTTTATTGGATCTTTATAATTATGGTCTTTAAAGTTCGATTCCTGGACAGTTTTCATGGTGTTGCCAATAATTTAGTAAGTATTTTTTTATCGTTCAAAAAACACCAGGAATTTGATTAAATAAATTTTTACCGTTCCAGTGGATCCAAGAATGTCTGGCTTGGATTCTGATGATGCCTTAATTACAGTATTTTTTGGCCAAATCTCGCAAAAGTTTAATAAACAATAAGGTGAGTTTAAAAAAATTACGTAGGATTACATTGTCACCTGTTGACGTATTATTTTACATTTGTGCCCATCATTATTTAAATATAAAGACTAGGCCTACAATCCTACATGGTTATACTATATCTAAAATAAATTTGGATCAGCTTGTCGCAAAGGGTCTTATCACCCAACCAATCGGGAAGCCGAGTAGCTAAGCGCGTCGGCTTATGATGCAAGGGACTACAATCATATTCGGGGTTCCTGCCAGCTTGACTGAAGCGCCGCGGAGACTGAAGAACGTCTATATAGATAGGATGGACGCGATTCTAAAATAATTGTTTTCTCCGTAACGCCTTGGACGAAAATATATGATACTTTGCCAAAATGTCAGTCTTATAGCGTCACAGACGGAAAGAGACGTTAAATAAAACTCATAAGCAAGCAACCAAAATGTCAGTCTTTAAAAGATCTATTCGAAAATATTCGTCGCATTTTTAAAGATTTTTCAAAATATACTGAACTTTCACTCTTTTATCTCGAATATCGTAAAATAAAATCATAATTTATTTTTAACATTTTCAAATAGATCTTTTAAGGTGTAATGATGGAGCGTCATAGGTCTAAAAATTGTTTTTAAATTTTTAATACTTTAATGACAATAAATATCAAAAACAAATAGCA
>JAQGBM010001552.1:0-10463 GCA_034698405.1 Symphylella vulgaris | reverse complement strand
TTTTCTTGTTGTGCCAAACTTGTACTATCCCCAACGCTCCGGCAGCATAAAATGCGCGTTTTTATTTCCCTCTTTCCGTGCAGTTTTGCTCCGTTTTGGACATCTAAAAGTGTTAACATCGTCCCATATGAGGAAATATTCGAAATATTCTTCAAACTATAATATGTTACGTATATATACCGTACGGCATATTATATAACACGGTGGGAAATGAGTACTAATCATTCGCTTATTCTATAAACCTTGTAAACGTAAATAATATCCCTGCCGCCATTCTTTATTTTTTGTTCAAGTACTTGAAGACGGATGAAAAACCTTTCCAACGGAATCATGAAAATCCGTTGCCTTATAATTATGATGATGGTTGAGATATTTAAATACAATGGGCTTAAAGCATTCTGTCATCGTTCAAGATCACGAGTCATAGACCAAATTTACCAAAACCTTTGTATTTTTGAACTTCTGATGTAGCCTAAATATAAAATATCGCAACTAACTTATATAACGGAAACAATTTTCATCATTCTTACATCATTGGAAATGGATTTTGAACAAAATTATTAACTCATAATGGGGACCGAGATATCCTTTAATGGTGATAATTTTGCTTCATATACCCATGGACAGCACTTTATACAGCATAATTCATGAATCATGAACAATTAACATGCATGATAAATTATAAGTCACAACTCCCAGTCATCTCAGCAGACAAGCTTTAATTTTGAAGAAAAATATAGCCTATATAAGTACCGGTACTCTTGCACCTGTTACAAAATCAGATACGAAGATGCAGTATGTACATCATCAGCCTATAAGTTACTTTTCAACAATTAAATATCGAAGCACCTATATAATAAACCGATTTCTTATACACGGATTCGACAACAAAACTGCTGGAAACAGCTGTACTGATAGATAAATATTTATACGTGTGCACTTGCCCCATTTCATTTGGAAGCATGTTTGCCTACGATTATAATGAGAGAATAATGTTTACGCCAATTGGTATAGCGAACAAGGCTAAATACGGTACCGTATATATAAAAGTTACGCGATAAAAATACAATACACGACCGATTATTAATCAAAATAACAGCATATTTTTGATAACGTTATATAGTACACGAGAGTAGCACTCTTGCTCACAATAGATATCAACGTCTATATAAGCTTCAATCTTATCAGTTCCCTACTTGATTGTAACCCTATGAAATTATAAATCAAATTCAAAATACTACCGTTTAAATGCAATTACTGACATTATTTAGGCATATAACTTAGCTACTTCACATTGTGACTTTTATTTAATTCGTTTGCCTATTTTGTAATCAAACTAATGGACCTATATTGGTATAACTTCAGTAGTTTTATAACTAAGTTATATAGCCTAATACGTAGCCTATTGAATCATTTTCCAAATAGCTAAATTATTTTTCACAGAAGACAATAACAATAAGCGTTCCGAGTTTCCATTAATACTCGGCAGGCAGGCTCATATTTCGAAATATGATCTCAATAATGCAAGACTTCTATATTGACAATGTTCCACTTATATCAACTGACAGCATTTCCTTTTAGGTGAAAAAACACTTTTATCAAATACCGCCTTTTAGTTTCAGAGCTGATCCCCCCCATTCCGAAGCAGTTACTATAAGGAAGGGCAATTTTAGGCAAATGTCCAAATTACCCGAATAAAGTTAGTCGCAAAGAAGAAAAATTCTTAGCTCTTCTCAGCACGAAGCGCGAAAAGTTTTACAAAGTAGACAAAACTAACGAAGTGAAAAACTTACTCACCAATAATAGTACACAATAAACAATCCACGATCTCAAATATAACAAAGTTCAAATTAAATCTCATTTGTTTGAAAGTTTCTACGCAATATAGATTGCCTCACTTAAGTTTAAATTTGGCGACCCTAATAGTAACTTAATTCGGTTTATAAATTTAAATTTTATAGTACTATAAATTAAAAATTATTTACATTTTTTAGACTTACAAAAATAAATTTAATTAAATAATTAAATCTTCAAATTTTAAACATCAATAATTGCAAGAAAAAGTGAATGGTAATTTTATTTAATTACGGTAACGTAATTACTTAATAATTGTAATACTGTACTGTAATAAAATTGATTAATATTAATTTTCATTACGATATTAATAGTAATTATTTTTAATTAAATAAATTAACTTTAAAAAAATCTAAAATTTGTTTTAACTTTATTACCAAATAAAAAAGGTTATTACTTATTAGTTATCCAAATGAGTCTGTTATTAGTTATTACCCATATTAGTTAGCCTAATGTGTAAGTAGGCTATATAAATATCCAGCATTAATTTGTATACGAAATATTTTAGTACTTAACTTTTAATATTACCAAATAAAAAAGGTTATTAGTTACCCAAATGCGTCTGTTATTAGTATATTACCCATAATTAGTTAGCCTAATGAATTTAAGATGTAAGTAGGCTATATAAATATCCAGCATTAATTTGTATACGAAATATTTAAGTACGGTACTGTAATAACGTTAAGTTCTTGAAAGTTAATAATTAAATTTAAAGAGATACATGCAGTATTAACTGCGAATATAACATGCTTCAATTCGAGAGAAAAAGGACACTGTATGAAGAAAAGTTTATTAAAAATACTCTAGGTGGCAGCCAACTCCAGAGAGTGCAGTGCTCAAAGATTACAACATTAAATGATGTTGTAAACCGGTATCAGCTTTCCGTTTTCTAACTTCAACTCGACTAAATGGTAAAATTATATTAAAAGTGTAGGCCCTAGGCTAATATTTCTTAAAAAGAAGTTATTATATAGGCTATCTAGGCTATTATATAATGGTAGTAAAATAAATTAAAATCAAATCCTTGTAAAAATTAACTTTTTTCAGGGCTTAGGATTAATTTAATTTGCTAATCCATAAAGTAATTGTTATAAAAAAAATAATAACTAAATTCTAATGGTTGCATTAATTTTTTTATTTAACAGTTATTATAAATTACGTTAGTTCTTTTCCTATCCATATAGCAAAGTGCCAAAATTAAGACTGGGCTATAATATTGGACCTACTCGTACACAGTTTTTACTTTTTACTGTTCTAACACCAGAAGCTGGAGCAAGCCACATATTTGATATTTCACAATCTTGTATTGTATAGACTGTAGACTAATGTCATTAATATTAATTAAACAATAAAATATTCAAATATTAAATTCTGAACATATTGTAAGTTACAATTTGTAACATCTTTGAAGAAATATAGAAAAGTAAATATTACGAAATATAACAATTATATGTATCACAACCTATAGTTTTTTCACTCTTCAAGATAAAGTCAATGACCTACTCGTACTGGTACTATGCATTTAGAAAGAAAGCATCTGATCATAAAATATAAAAAAAAATTAGAAAGAGTCAGTTCGCAAAAGTCGTGTGTGCAACCCATTTACTTTCACCAGTAGTTTTTTTTATTATCAGTTTGAAGTTCAAACCTGAGTCTAAAATTATAATCGTTATCTTTATTCCTAACAGACAGCATTATTTTCAAAGAGTTGATAATAATTATTTTGCTTCAGAAAGAATTATGACTTATTGAATTTTTAAAATGACATTCCAGAATACAGTAATATTCTAAATAATGTACATGTTACATGTTAGCAACAATAACTTTAATGTCATAAAACCATAATATGGTTACAGAGGATGAATATTCAGGCTAGGAAAATAAAAATTCATGCAGTAGAATAGTAGATTCAAGTTCACAGTCTATACAAAATTTCTTGTAAATAATGTCTTGGTAGCAACTAGCTCAATTCATATACGGTATATATATATATATATATATTTATTTATATATAGTGTATAAAGATAAATAAAAATTGTAGGCAAGCATTTACAAGCATTACAATCATGTTAATTTATTTATAAATAAATCAGGGAAAAAATAACTGAACATTGCAGGTCATATTCATTATTCAGAAAACCACGCTATTATTATAATCTATTAGTTTTAAAATTAATAGAGATTAATTAATTATTTTAATAATTTATTAAAACTAATGGTAGGTCTAATAGATATTTATTTTATAAGTAATTTCCACTTTTTATTTCTTCCAAACATATTATAATTTATTTTGTTACGGTAGGCCTACTCAATTTATTAATTTATAAAAACTAATTAATATTATGCTTCAATCACTAAATTTTGCACTGGCGAGGCGCAGTTCAGGACTGCCTGAACTGCGCCTCGCCATACTTCTCCCGCCTCAAGAAAGGGCTGCTTTTCACAAAGATGTAAAATAACCTTTATACATTTTTAAAACAATAGGCTATTAATAACTGATTAAAAATTAATGTTTGGAAAAAAAAAAAAACAAGTGGAAATTACTAATAAAAATAAACATCTTTTTAAAGTTCAGATGAACATTTTTTAGAGATAAGCTACTAAGTTATCACTTTAAATATAGGCTTTAGAACTATTAATTTTTTTTAAAAGATATATAGCCTACTGGCCCTACTGGGTACTTTTCATGTATAATAGTATAATAGTCTTATAGTTAAAAATGTGGAATTTTTCTATATATCCAATAATCCAGTTTAAAGCTTTAGGTTACAAAATAAAATTAAGGAATAAGGCAAAACCTAAATTGCAGTTAGGCTAACACTCTGTTACTGTCTGAAATCTGTGCTTGTTGCAGTCAGATTGCAAAGTGATTTTTGCAGTAAAAATTTTTCCATTGTTAATAACTAATAAGTAAACTAGGCCTACACTTTCCATGGTGTCTTTTAATTTTTTTTTTATAAATTTAAAAAAAAAATTAAAAGACACCATGTAATTTGTAAATTTACAAATTTGTAAAATTTATTAGAAATTAGACATAGGCTACAAAAACAATTCGCCTTAGTACAAAATGATTTAAAAATAAGATTTCCACTATATCGAACCACTTTAATGCGAAAAAAAATTACAGGCTGTTTAGGGCCAAAGTTCAATATCAAATTTAAATTAAATTTAGAACTGATTAAATAATATTATTAAGTTAACACTTTATAGTTAGCTACTGTATTGTATCAATATACAGGGTCCAGCAAAAAGATGTAAAAGTATCTATTTGAAATTGGCGGAGGAAAATAAAACATAATTTTTGTATGACAGTCAAATGATGTGTTTATAAAATGTGTAAAATTTGAATTTACGTCAATAAATTATATATTTTAGCATCTTTTAGCTGGACCCTGTATCTCTAACTAGCCTACCTGATTGTAGGGCTAGGCTACTTCAAGATCTCAAATTCAGTAAAATACTGCTTACAAGTTAGTGGACTATGGATCCCTGAAGCAGTTTTTATAATTGAGAGCTAATAATTTTATTTATCCTTAAACCCTTACCTTGTCACCACAGCTTCCATGTGTATTTCAGTTGTGCTTACAGTTTTCTAATGAAGGCACTGTAGGTCATTTGAATAAGGCACCTATAAAGAATAATAGGCTATTTTAAAATCTATATATATATATAGGCTATTACTATCAGTGAGCAATGATCATGTAATTTAGCTCATTAATTTACAGCTCGTTTAAAATTTATTTTCTGATGGAACCCTCACTACTTAAATGTTCAAGTTATAATAAAAAATTTGCATCCTGGGTAGGCTACCAAGAATACCGATGTACTTGACCAGTAGGCTATTTGTCTTTAATAACTTCTAAGGCTGTTTTTTTTTTAATACTAGGCTACAGGCTTACTTCTTTCGTCAATACTGGTTTTAAAAAGCTCTGTCTAGATCGTTGGTCTAGATAATATTAATTATGCTTTCTAATTATTACCAACTTGGAATAGATAATATACTTCCATCCAGGGTCTTTCTTCCATCTGGACAGGGCAGGAAGAGTTTCAAATAACTTACTTTTGTTTTGTTTTCTAACCAAATTTTACAGCTCTTAGGAGCGGGTCTAGCCTTGCAAGCTGGGTTACTTATTTGCCCCTATAGGCTAACTAGCCTCAGCTAGCTAGTTTCAGCCAGGTTTCAGCTACTGTATAACCTATCTAGGGGTATTTGCACTTTGTGCAGAACTTTTCAACCCTCTCCATCAACCCCACATCCCAGCCACGATCCCAGCCGTCCAATAATCTATGGGTAATTGGGTAGGGCAGCCTATATTTAAAACTATCTTTAGTAGAAATGTATACATCCTGGGCAAGTAATAGGTTAGCTAGGCTGTGTTATATTCAGAGTTGGTCAACAGTCACCTAACTATATAATATAGCCTAGGTCCTACAGGAGTCAGGAACTAAACAAAAGTTTAATAGTGATGAAGTACCGTAGTCTAGCCTATAGGCTATAGGAACCTAGACCCCAGATTAATTAAATAATGTGGAACCTTTGCTGATAAATAGGGCCTAATGCTTTAGAATTTTCGTTATGCATGCCTCGTTTCGTTATGCATGCCTCCGTTACAAACTTGGATTGGACGGCGCCATAAAATCTCGGCATCATAATAATTTGCCGCATTTAATAAGTTGAACAATTTTCTCGAACAATTAAATCAAAGTTAGACATTACTAATTAAAAGTCTATTAACCATTAACAGTATCTGAGCAAGATCTTTAACTTTTCTACTGTTTCCACTGTATTTTGCACTTTGTTAAGAAAATATTCTTAGCAGGTCAACTCAAGGAATAGTAGGCCTAACAAACGGTAACACGTAGCTCCATCCACTTTTTTGGTAACACACATTGCAATAAATCCAGTTTAACATCTTTAAAATTACCTATTTTGCTTTCTATTTTGTTCCCATCGGAGTAATCTACTTTATCAAACTGATGCAAGGCGTTGTCGAGTCGGAACAAATTTAAACTAGACTCAAAAATGTTTGTAAACAACTCTATACTTAGGCCTAAATCGTTTGCTTGCATAGCAATGCATGGGTAAACTAATCGTCCACAAACTTTTTTCTGTACTTTTTGCTTCGGAGCTCTCAGTGCCCCTCCGTTAAAATCTTCACAAATACTCATCTCTACTCAAATAACTTTAAAAAACAAAATAAAACAGTTAATTACTTACCTATACATAATCAAGAAATTCTTTAGCTGGTAAATGAAATAGGTTTTTTCGTTTTTATTATTTTTTTACTCAGCTGGACTGCTGGAGCTGAACCAGAAAAAGTAACAGAGCATGCGGCAGCGTCCATAGCCTCGAACTCTGGCCTACTTTCAGAATATCAAAGAATGTTAAAAAATTAATAAAAATTGTCTGTACATTTGACTATAAATATTAAAACTAAGTTAGTTTGAAAGCTATATATGTGTTATATTGCTAGTAATTATTTAACAATAACAATAATAACAGATAAATTAATAATTATTCCTACGCATAAAAAAAAATACACAGCAGCTAAAACGTGATTCTAAATTTATAAACCTCAAAACAACATTTTAAAAATGTAAAAATTTAATGCTTATTTATATAAGAAACTATATCCAAGCAAGCTATGTAAGATTTGAACTATTTTACTTCATAAGCATAATTAAGTTATATTTTGTTTAAACTTAATTACAAAATGGAAAACTTGAACAAATTCCTCCACACTCTATGCCCATAAACAGCTGCTTTTCATAACGCGGCAAATTTGAAATCTGATAAGTTACTCAAGAATGTTTGAGTGGTGCTGTACATACACTAATACATGGACTCTAAGTAATATACAGAGAATTATGGACTATAAGTGGTGCAATGCTTAATTATTGCTTTTACATGGGCGTCCTGAGGGGGGCAGTTGCCCCCCCAATGGATTTTAGGAAAAAGTCATAATTTTTTTTTATAGTTAAAACCAAGGTTAAAACTTAAAACAAGGACATAAACAACCCTTCCAAAAAAAAAAACATTTTCGACTCCGGCGGTAATTTGGAAGAGGAGTTATAATGGGTTTAACTTAAACCTAAATCTCTCGAAAATTCCCACCCATATTCCATGAACCAAAATCATCATCAAGACCTTAAGTTTTAATTAACCGTCTCTTGTTCAGATGACAAAATTTAAACACATTCGGCGCGCGACCGAAGTCGGATACTACACAACAGGTGTAAATTATGTGCTGTTACCGTAGGCAAGTAGAGAGAAAATACATCTACCTTAGCAGCTCATTAAGCACACCATATACTTTAAACATGTGTGTAGTATATCCGACTTTGCTCTATCAATAAAAAAAATATTGTAAAATTGAAATTACAAGATAGAGGTGTACGAACAACGAAATAATACTCTGTTATAGGTTAGAAATATAGCTTCTAACTTAGGAAGCGCAGGTATTAAAATATTGATAGACTCCAACCACCCCTAATTTTACACAATTTATATATTTTTCAAGTTCAATAGGCTATTATTAATAATCTTACATGTTCCATAGATGAAATAGAAATACTATAGGCCTACAATTTTTCTTGTGATATTTTTTATCAATGTTATTTATAAGGTCAGAAATAGATCTATTTCTGATAAGGTGTATATTTTTATAAGAAATTTCATATTTTTAGATACATTTTTTTATTTAGTGTAAGTTATGTAATAACTAACTTACTTGACATTTTGCAATGTATACTGATAACCACATGTATTAAAAAAATTAAGATTTGTTTTAATGTACGGTAGGATACCTAGTATATTTTTTGTACAATTTGATATTGCCCCCTTGTTGGGGAAATAAAAATGATTTGATTTGATTTAATATCTATACAAAGTATTGCCATTAATTTTCTTCGTTTACGGTATAATAATAATAATATTCGGTAATTACAATCCCTATAGAGGCGCTGCGGTCGTCTTCAAAATGGCGACTCTAAATGGGTAGTTCTTAAACAAAGATCATAGGAAAATTAGGGTTCCTTTGCCGAAAAAAAGAATAAACCTAGGCTGACGCAATGGCAATTAGCCGTTTAGAGCGTTCATGAAAATTCCAGGTGTGACCATAGGTTATCATAACCTTTTCTATCTATCTCTATTATGACTCTTGTCTCTATGGGTATTTCTTTCGAATACCTCATTACCATATTTAAAGTATTCATTTCGAATTTTCAGTATTTTCAACAGAAAAAAAATCGGGAAAAGTTGTAGATAAAAGTTAACTTAGAGCCAGAATATGGAGTTAAGAATATTAACCCAAACAGGGCTATCTGCATGGGTGGATCAATTGAGCACTTTATTTTATAATGGAGGTATCATTATTTACGATTGCCTGTTTAATATCAATACCCAGCTCAGTTATTATTAAGATATACAAGCAAAATATATTATCTCATATATTTAACGTTATAACGCTATTAAGAAAATTATACCCAACAATCTATTAGTCTACACCACACCAGCGGGGGAATTATTTATCTGTCGTGCACCCTAGCACGTGGCAAATTATAGTATCCGTGCAAATTAGACTAAGAGCCATACATAAAAAAGTACAAATAGTCCTATTGCGACCAGACAGGTACACATGAATAATGGCGCGTCAATCGATACATAAGCTGTCCCCTGGTCGTCATAGCAACCAAGTGATGTTACACTTTACTCGCTGTGACTGTTAAAATACGTATCTGCACTATTATGAATATAACGGAGTTGCCAAACAATCCATGTACTGAATTCCGTATACAATGCATTATACAATCCAAAACAATAATGTGGGGGCGTTCTGTTTACGTGATTATATTGTCATAGCTTAATTGTCCCATTCCTGAATAGCCCTATTAGGCTATACTTTTAGTTATATATAGGCTAGGGTACGTATCCAATATCATAAAATTAAGATAAAATAAATGCATCTGTATCGTATATATTAATTTTCACTATATAATATATATACGGGTAGGCAAGCGGGTAGGCTATATAGCCTATAGCCTACTACTGTATAGCCTATTATATCCATTTACGACTTTTACGCAGCCTATACTGGTATAACCATATACGTATAACATATGTAAAAATCTTGGAATAATTTTACTCCGATATTATAAAAAATTATCATGTTTATATAATATCGGACTAAAATTCGTCTTTACTAAGTTACCGGTACTTATTGTATAATTATTAAGTTTAAAAAAATATGTGCGGCTTTTTCACGTTATAAATTCCTTCTTATATAGGTCTAGGCTATAGACTCTATACCGTATATGCGTAACATTTGAATTATGTATCATGCAGTTCGCCAAAATATAAGAGATGCTTCCGTAACCATGTTTCTGGGACACCCTGTAACATGCCCTGTAGGTAGAAAATATGGAAAAAATTCAAATTAAATGTTTTAAAAACTAATTGAAATTCTTCTTATCGCCCTTCTTTTATAAACTAGGCCTACGCAAAATTTCGCTATGTACAGTACGTATACGTTGCAAGGTGAGGTGACCAGCGTTAATACGCCGGAGCAAACGGATTCATCCACGTTTTCATTCTGACCAATCGCAGGAGT
>JAQGBM010001551.1:0-10465 GCA_034698405.1 Symphylella vulgaris | reverse complement strand
TTCGTTATAACCGTTTCGTTATAACCGAAATAAAATACATGGACTTGAATACGAATCCAACCATTTCTTCAAATTTACTTCGCTATAAGCGTTATTTCGCTATAACCGATTTCGTTATAACCGGTTTCGACTGAAATGCAAAAGTTTATAATTTCATAATTATTCATTATAACAAATTTGTCTCACCGCAATGAAAGAGGCGATAGTGTAGTCATCCAAGTAGTCATTGAAAGTGGCTTTTGAACTGGTTTCGGTTAGTAAGTCAAAAAAGAAAGTCTGAAATTTAATAATTATTGTACAGTATAAAATAATGGTCAAATTTCAAAATTTGATCTTTCTTCGTACCTTGGATACGAAAAAGAGTCCTCCCAGGCAAGGATAGGTTGGGATTGCGAACGAAAAAAGCATGTGCCATATTTTTCCGGCAGCGTTGCCAGGAAAAGTCATCTGATCCACTTCAGAAACTATGAAATAGGGAACTATTCCCAACTAAAAAAAAAATTAAACCTTTTCATTCAAACAAAAGTAGTTGCAACATTTTTAAAAAAGAGTAAAAAACTGGCGCCATTTTCCAAGATGGCGGCCACCTGCAAGTGACCTGAGGTTGTCCACTCGGCTTAATCGATAGGGTTTGGTCCATATAGAACAACTCTGCCAAGTGGCTTGCGTTAAATCATAAAATGCAGGGTTCAGTCCACTAACTACCGGACTAAGCGTATGCAGTACGTGCAACGACCCTACTCTTCGCAAACTTAAATAACTCGACTTCTAAATTCTAATTATCCAATTTTACTGCGGAAAAATGATTTGAGATATAAAATAAATTGAGTAAGGTTAAGGGGTTAGATCTCAAGTTTTCGCGCCAAAACTTCTGTTTTCGCTTGCTTCGTACTTTTTCGAAATTTTGCGTCATTTTCAAATTATTCGAAAAAATGTGTTATGGCGCGAAAACTTGAGATGTAACCCCTTAAGGATTAAGAACACAGAAGCAAAAACCACTCAGATCGACATAATTCCCGTTTCTCTTACGTATCGGAGGGATGGGACAAGCTAAAACATTGAAGTGCTACGTTCTTCTTACGAGTATATTACCTATTCTTGATATTATATTTTGCCATCTACCCTAAACATTACAGTTATCAACCGAGAATTAACTTGAGATGTTAAGTAAATATGAATAATTCAATGGTTTATAGCCTAGTAGTTGTTAATGACACATTGACCCTAGCACTTTAATTAAAGTTTTCGCCGAATTTCGCTGTGACTTAAAATTTTTTAAACCGAAATCTCATCAGAAAGGGTTTACTGACTTAGGCTACTCTATCCTAGGAAAAAGTATTGACAACTTTCTTGATACTTTCATTTTTAACATGGAATTTCCTATACCAGAAACTCATCCACGATCCAACAACATCTTTAATGATCGTCTAATTGTAAATGTGTTACAGTTGGATCTTTCATCTGGACTCACTTGGTGAACCTTCAGGAGACCTCTGCCCAATGGAAACAGAGCGCAAAACAGATCGTTTCCAACTCCAAATTGAATATTAAATTTGCTCTGGACCAACGCAAATATTCGGCCAATTACGAACTCTCTCACTACATTAGAAACATCGATGTCGGTGGTTCTGCCGAAAGTAACGTCATTTTCTCCCAGAATTCCTTCCTCCCTCGTTCAGTAAATTTTAACGTCACCGCCGATCTATTTGGACACAGCTTCAACTTTCTCGAGGTAATTAAGAAACAAATAAATACAATCATCCAAAGATAGATAAAAAAAAACTAATGGCAGAACTTCAAATCGACGGCCCCAATGCAAGAAATTTTCCGGTGTCACAGTTTTTTCTACCCCCCGATTTTCTATCCGGCCGGACAAAAAAAAACTATTTTTTTCTATCCGGCCGGACTAAATCATACTAAGTTTAGTAGTTTCTTGTCCGCCCCAGTATTTTCTTATCCCCTATGTTTTCCATTAAAAAATGATACATGGGGGATAAAATAATATGGGTGGGATGAAAAAATACTGGGTCTAACGGGAACCCCCTCTCCCTAACCCAATTTACCAAAAAACTTATGCACCTTAATTTTAAGGCCCGAAGAAAATCCCCTAAAAAAATAAGGCCCAGGCTTTATAAAGTCTGTTGAACAGGTTCGAGGGGTCGTTTGGCCTTTGATAGAGGAGCCTCTAATATGGCTCCTAGGCCCTATCTGAAATGGATCGATCCTGCAAACCTTGCAGCATTTTGGGCTCAGCGGGCAATTTTGCGTTCATGCTAGCACAGTTTCGCCCCCGATTAGTCCAAAATGCGGCAAGTCTTGAGCCATAAGGCCCAGCGAAAACGAGGACTTTAAATTGCATCTTGCCGCTAGACGCAAAAGTGTTTTTGCTCTCTGGTTTCGTAACCCCCGAACAGATTTTTACACATCGAAATGTCCGTCTTGAAATAATGATCTCTTCGAATACGTAAAAATAATGTGGGGGCCGCAGGCCGCTGTATTAAATTAAAAGATATTTGAGAAAATACTGAATTTTCGTTGTCGATTGAGTTTTTCTAACTCAGTTCTTTTCTTCGCCGCCACAGAGCAGCGCTCCTCAAAGTAAGTTAGCTTCCGTTTGTCTAGCGCATGCGCATCTATTTGACTATAGGGTTTTAATGTTTCGTTATAGTGACTAGAAAAGATCTTTTCTAGTCACTATAGTTTCGTGTTTTGTGTAAAATTTATTAATTATTAAATATAAAAAAATATTTTAAAAAATGCGATACAAAAATTCATGAACTGTTGGTTTCTCTGTGATTTGTTTAGTAAGTTTATGCTGATATAGGCCTATAACGGAAGTTACCTTCAATAGAAAACGATGGTGCTGCCACCCTATCAGTATTTACCCTCATTAATATCTTTGAATTTACGAGGTAAATGCAGTGACCCACATTATTTTTACGTATTCGAATAGATCATTTCAAGACGGACATTTCGATATATGATGCGTCAAAATCTGTTCAGGGGTTGCGAAACCAGAGAGCAAAAACACTTTTGCGTCCGGCAGCAAGATACAAAAATGCGTCCTCGTTTTCGCCCGGTCTAAGGAAGAAGTGTCCTCGAATATGTGACTGTGCTAGGCCCCTTAACTCACCACAACTGCAGTGGCAGTAGCTCTGTCGCCATTATATTGGCAGCTCAAATTTAGGCAGCGATAGTATAGAAAATTATTTATAATCTCTTCCAGATGAACGTTCGTGTTAGCGGATTGGAACGCAAATTGGAAGAACTCTTTGGACCAACTGGCAAACTCAAGGAACAATCTCTTCGCGAGGTCGTCAGGAACAGACTTCAGGAAGTCGTGACCGGACACAGAGCTCGCTCTAGGAGAGAAATTCCATACAAGAAACAGAAGCTCATGAGCTTCAAGGAAAATGTAAGTGCTGGACTAGAGTGTTCCATTGAGACCCATGATAATTAATAACTATTGACTTCCATTTGCAGTCCACCATCGAAGTTGAAGATCACATCGATGCCTCCATTAGCGTCAAGGTTTTCGGAAACGAATTGAGCTGGCTCAACGCTCGTGACCTGAGGAAACTCATGTCTGGAAACTCTCCCAACAAGTTCGCTGGTTCCAAGGCTTTCTTCGACAGAGTAAGTGAAAGTTTTAACAAAAATAATGGGGTTTACCTTACCCACTACGTATAAGCCTCTCCACGATGTACGTACATCGTGGAGAGAAGTAAAAACTCTAAGCCTGCCCCAGTGGTTCAGTGGTTAGCGCGCTTGCCTCTGAATCCGGAATGATGTCCGCGGGTTCAAACACCGGCTGGGGCTGGTAAAGAATTTCCTGGTGAGTGAAATTCTTGAAGTGGCGTAGCTCCTTCTGATGAGAGTTTAAGCCAAGGTCTTGTGTAGATCCCCTTTGCAATCTGTACATTAAAGAACCACCCTCATATAGGTCTGTAAATCCTGTCCCTGAGGCAAAATTAAAATCTCACCCCCGTCGTCGGGTTATAACTTTCGTTATCGCTTACCGCGACGTTAAAAAATCTAATCAACAAACAGACCGTAATCCTGTTCCATTAAAGCAAAAAACTAACCCAAAAATGTCCTTCATTTCTTCCCTTTCTCTGAACAGATTGCCCAAGAACACACTGTTGAATTCGGACGTAGCTTCCACATCATCGATTCCACTCTGGTCATCCCAACCCTCTCCGGTATCCCCATGAAACTGGCCATCAACGCCACAGCAGTCGTCGGTCTCAAGGCCGAAGGACACGCCGACTACCGTAAGCTCTTCTCCAGCCCTAGAGCCCTCGACATCAAGAGCAACATCAGACCCAGCGCAGCCGTCGAAGTTTCCAGGTCCCTCGTAATCGATGCCCACGTGACCCGTTGTGGAATCAAACTGCGTCGCACCACCCACTCCTCCACGGCCCTCGACAGCACCCTCGTTTGGAAACAGGGCGAAGAACTTACGGGAACCCTCAAATTGGCCAAGGATAAACAAGAAGTCCTCAATGGAAAGTAAGTTTGAAATTCACTAATTTTATTATCTGGAGAGGAAGCCGTCAAGCCGGGATCTCCATCTTTAAAGTGTCTGTAGCATGGAAAATGAAGTTTAGAAATTAACGTATTAAATAGATCTATTTGAATATGTAAAAATATTATGGGGTTACAGAATGAAATAAAAAGATATTTAAGAAAAACTCAATAGAACGTCAGTTTTTCTTAAATATCTTTTTATTTCATGCTGTGACACCATATAGATACTCAAATAGATCTATTTAATACGGACATTTCTATGTATCACACGTCCATATCCGTTCAACGGTTACGAAGATTTGTACAATTATTTTAAAATCTCTTCTAGAGTTTTTTTGTCCCAAGCACGCATCATGTGACCATAAAATGACGTGCGAGTTGTAAGGTCCATTAATATCGCATATGAAATAAAGATATTTGAGATACTGATGTTTTTATTTTTTTCAGGAATGAAATCTTGATAATCCACCACAATTCCGAACACCACGTCAAGCTCAACCACGCAGACAAATACGAACTCAAGGCATGCACCATCTACCTCCAGGAATTCCTCGGAATTGAACTGTGCGGAGAAGCACAGTTCCCCAAACCTCTGCTCAACCCCAACCGTCCCTTCCTTCCTCTCGGTGGACCAATGAGCTTCGCCGTTACCCTGTCCAAAACCGACGCCAACCAACAGGGAATCGTATTCAAGGCAGTACGAAAGACCCAAACGGTAAATTAAAAAAAAAACCTTTACAACTATGCAAGAATCATTAAAAAAATCCGTTCTTGAAAATTAAGTTTAAAAAAAATTCTTTTTGTCAATTTTTTTAGGACAACAGTGGAAGGTTGGTTCGTAAGGAATTCGATTTGACCTTCGACACTCCCGGATCCCAGAAGAACAGGGAAGTTTCTGTCGGATATCTCCTTGACATGAAGACCAGAAAATTGACGGCTAAGCTTCGCACTCCCTTCAGAAAGATCGATTTGGAAGGTAAAGCAACATCATTAAAACTACCAAACAGTACCGGCCGGATTTAGGCTTGGGCAAGTTGCCCAGGGCCCCCCACCAGAAAGGGGGCCCTCCTCCAAAAAAAAGAGGCCCTCTCCACCAAACCGATAATTAAAAAAATGTGTTTGGCCTTCATTCTGAAAAATTCATCCCTCCAGCCTTCCTCCCATTGGATTTGCCTCAAAATTCCGGCTCCCGGGGGGGGGGGGGGTAAAATTTTCGCCCAGGGCCCACACATTTAAAAATCCGGCCAAAATCCATCTATTTTCATGTTCGCTTATCCATTCGGGTCGCGGGAGCAGCAGCCCCAGACTTGGGTCTTCCAATGCTGGTCTCGTTCGGACTCCGCGGAATCAATTCTTTAGTGGGAATTCCTAGGCTTTCCTCGCCGAGAGCTTGGGTGTTGTCCATCCACCTCGTTCTCAGTCGTCCCACCCTTAATTCTCTTTACCCAGAACTAGGACTATCGTGCTGCATTCTGACCACGTGTCCAAACCACCTCAATTATTGCGATCTTTCAATTTGAAGAATAGTAACCACTCGATTCCAAGAGAATTCCGGATGCTACTGTCGAGTCTCGTAATCCCAGCAACCCCCCGGGGAAACCTCATTCATAAATCATAAAATATTTTGAAAGCCGCAATTGTAATTGCGTAATATTGTAATTGTAATTTCGTAATACAGTCGAAACCGGTTATAACGAAATTCAAGGGACCGGAAAAATCTCTTCGTTATATCCGTATTTCGCAATAACCGATATAACGAATAAGTTTAAATACAGCTTGTACAATGTACAGTAACGAAATTTTTCTATATCGGACTATCGGTGCTTTGGGAAAGGACATACTGACGTGCAATTTCGACTTTGCACTTTGAATTTTACTCTACTTCATTAATAATTTGAATTTTCGTATATAAAGGGAACGATTTTCGTTTAAAAATTGTTCGAATCTGTGGGGAATTCCCAAAATTTTTGGCCATATAACGAAATTCTAAAGAATTTACTTCCTTATATCCGTAATTTCGTTTCGTTATAACCGAAATAAAATACATGGACTTGAATAAGAATCCAACCATTTCTTCAAATATATTTCACTATAAGCGTTATTTCGCTATAACCGATTTCGTTATACTGTAACTGGTTTCGACTGTATAACGAATAAAAAGGGGAAATTAAATGTTTTAATAACGTAGCAAGATAAATCAACGACGCTCATCCCAACAAACTACGCGGAAACGAGGCAACCTTTCAGTTCACATCTCTAAGTGGGGCATTTCATTGTTTAGTGCGCGTTTGTCTTTAACATAATATTTGAACCCCGAAAGAGGACAAAAAGCTTCTTTACTCACCAGGGATACAGGAATAGCAGAAGCAGGTTCTACAACCTTTTTTTCTTCGTTGTTCTCCGAAGTTTCGCCCTTATTTCCAATAATTTCGGTCACTACAGTCGGTTTCGGAGTTGCCATCATTTCAACGTCAGAATCTACGTCGGCTACTGGATGATGTTCGCTCTGTTCTTCCGATACCTCCATGAACAAATCTTCGTTATTCCCTTCAGAATCAGAGGAATCCGAAAGATCGACCACCGATTTTTCGAGAACGCAAAGTGATCCGGGTTCATCTTCTGAATTCATTATGAGGATTTTCTCGCTATCCGTAGAAGTATCCCCTTTATTGGGGACCTCCCCTTCTTCCCCTCCTGTCACTCCCCTAGGGATTTCCCTTTCGTCAGCTTCCCCTTCTGCTTCTGGTGATTTTCCCTGTTCAGTGGACCTTTTCCCCCCTTTTTCTGACTTTTCATCTTCATCCCCTTCCCCTGTAGTCTTCCCCTTTTCCCCAATAGTCTCCCCTTCTTCGGGGACTTCCCCTTCGAGGTTAGGGGAATCATTTTGCGACTTTCTCCCTTCCTTGGGGACCTCCCCTTCGAGGATAGGAGAATCATTTTGCGACTTTCTCCCTTCCTTGGGGACGTCTCCATCGAGGTTAGGGGAATTACTTTGCGATGTCCCCGCATCTCTGGGGATCTCCCCTCCGATATTAGTCGACTTTTCACCCTCCTTAAGACCCTCCCCTTCGGATTTATCAGGGGTTTTCCCCTCTTCCCCTTTATATTTTTTCGGAGAAGAAGTCGATGTTTCTGGGGAAGATGTCGATGTTTCCTGAGTCTGCCGTTTATTGGCGCTAGTATCGTCCTTGTCCGTTGTTTGGGTGACGCTGGTATCGCTCTTTTCCGAGACTTCAGTGGCGCTAGTATCGACTTTTTCCGTGGATTGGTTGGCGGCGCTACAATCGCTTTTTACAGGCGTTTTCCGTGGAGTGGGGCTACAGTCGTCTTCTTCTACTTCATTAGGGTCCTCTTCCCCTTCTGAGCAGTACACCTCCATATCTACCGAATTGGAGTCATCCTCATCATCATCCTCATCCTCCTCCTCAACGATTTGAGAGGCATCTTTGGATTCTGAATCCATTTCAGACTCATCTTCCGAAACATCTTCTGTAGAGAGTTCCATTATTTCTTGGATTCCTAGTTTCGCCTTGCAAATTTCGATGGTCCGATTTAGTTTTTGGGTGTAGGCGTTATCCTTATTTATTTTGGTTGTGGGCGTGACATCCCCGCCCCCTTTCTCCGATTCTCCCCTACTCTCCTCACCCCCATTACTTTTTTCCCCACTTATTTTAACCGAATCTCCGGCTCCTTTTTCTTCGGAATCCCGCGATTTTTCCAAGTCTTCAGCAGGGGTAACTCTCTGAGGAGTAGGGGTGGCGGTTTCCTCCACATCTGATCCCCCAGTTCGAGGGGGGTTAGGGGTGGACCCTCCCCTAACGTTAGAATCGTTTAAATGAGCAGTAGAGTCTGGATTTAAATCGTTAGAATTAACCGTAGAGTTTGGATTTGAATCGTTTAAATGATTCGTAGTGTCTTGATTGGAATCGTTTAACTTTTGAGCGTCTTCAGGAATCAAACATTTGGTATTTGAGGCCTCATCTTTGTGGGAATTGAAGCCGTTTATTTCTTCTTTATCCTTTATTTGGTCTCTGGAATTATTCTCACAGGAAGGTGATGTTATGCGATCTTCTTCTTTATTGAGCTTTGAATCAGAAGATTCTTCCCCATCCTCAGTAATATTGTGTACAGACGAGGGTGTAGTTGCTACAGGAGGTAATTCCTTGTCTGAAGAAAAAATTGGAGCAATATTAGGGGCTCAAAGAGTTCATTTTATAGTCCACGCGGAATACCCACATCGAAACATAGGTCATTTTCTCTGCGTGACTATACTTTTTACAAGCTATGGAATTTAATAAAAATTATACCATAGGAAAGCTCCGTTATTCTTGTAAGGATCGGTAAATGTCAAATGTATTTTAATACATTTTAAAACAATTTTTAAAGTTAAAAAATTGAATGCACGCACCTTTATTTTTTGGCTTTTTTGACAAAAACTGTAACATTGTCTTTTTTTTTAATTTATTTAAAAATACCGAAGTAAAAATGAAAATATGAAATTTCCCGATCCCTACAAGAATAACTGAGCTTTCCAACGGTATATTTTTTATTAAACTCCAATAGCTTGTGTAATGAGTGGTGATGCACAGAAAACGAACCACCTTTTTTTTTGTCTTAACCAAATTCCCAGATTTTTCCAAATTTTCCATATAATTTTAATTTTTAAAATTTTTCCATTAACTTTCCAAATAACTTAATGCAGGAGTAGAAGAAAATGATCCGAGTCTAAATTTCGTTTTTTTCTTCTTCGTGGAGTTGAAAATCAAACCCTGGATCTCCAATACTAAACTCTTCAACTTGTTTCATTTTTCGATATACTGTACAGTATTTATAGGCTATAAATACCGGTAAACTTTAAACAAGGGTATTTTTATCATTCTAAAATGATTTTTTTTTAATTATACTAAACTGTTACTTTTAGCAGTAATTTTCCTGACTTTTCCCTGATTTTAAAGGCTCTACAAAATTCCATTATCTACCCTAGGCTACACGCCACTCGGAAAAAATTATGATGTAGGCAAATATTAATTTATTTTATAACTGAAATAATTTAAAAATTATTTGTTAGATAATTAAATGCAATTACCGTAATAATAAATATTTTAAAATTATTTTTTTTTAACTTAAAAATATGTACCGTATTTAAAAATTATTTGTTAGCTAATTAAATGTAATTAATAATAAAAAATAATATAAAAATTTTTTTTTTAAACTTAAAAATATGTAGGCTGTACTGTATTTAAAAACTAGGCGTTAGTCTAAAATGCTAGCTGCTTACTCAAAAATCTAATTACATTTGTTATTTGTTAGCTAATTTAAAACAATTACCGTATTAATTATGAATACCGTACTTTAAAATTAATTAATGTATTTTAAATTTAACTGAAAAAAATATTTATCTAAAAACTAGGTTATGTTAGGCGTTAGTCTAAAATGCTAAATAGCTGTTACGCTGACATTACTCAAATCTAAGTTATGTTAAATTTTCGTTTTTAGCCTACACTAACCTCTTAGCCTAGAAAGTCTAGTAAGACGTACTACAGGTTGCTTCAAAAATGTTAAAACTTTATTCACTGCAAAAACATCAGGCCAAGCTCGTATAAAAAATGTCAAAAATGTAATTGAAAATATTGATTTATTTACCCTCCAAATCATCGTCTAATCTCGAAGAATCGTTCTTCAAATCGATCTTCAAACTTCCGACCGAACTGGCAGGACTTTCGGGAGGCAGGAGGAGAGAGGACTGCAAAGGAAATGGGTAAATTATTTACAGTCGAAACCGGTTATAACGAAATCGGTTATAGCGAAATAACGCTTATAGCGAAATATAAGTTATTTGAAGACATGGTTGGATTCGCATTCAAGTCCATGTATTTTATTTCGGTTATAACGAAATTACGGATATAACGAAGTAAATTCTTTAGAATTTCGTTAT
>JAQGBM010001550.1:0-10468 GCA_034698405.1 Symphylella vulgaris | reverse complement strand
CCTCAATAAAATGTTTAAAATTTGACATGGTACGCCAAAACACTGTATCTCGAGATACAGTGTTTTGCCATCACAGGACATAGCAGTCTGTACATATAACAGTCGTGATTAGATGGTAAATAGAGGGTAAGTTAATGCACTAAACTATTAAGCTATTTTCTAATTTACCCAATACTTGGCACTGGGTTACATCCTTCTGCTAGTTCTGCATGTCGCGACTGATCATGTTGCCAATACCTTGAGCTAACCGAGCAAACATTTAGGCTGCTGGAAATTCCTTGTTCATTCACAAGATTCTAAGTTTCTACATAAGAATTACTCTAATAATTTTATCATTCTGTAGTCATTCAAAATCATTAAATTCAACACAACCATTAAAACCATTAAACTAGATACTTTACACATCTACACTTTTATTTGCTTTTATAAATTATCACCAATAAAACATGGGATTTTTTTTTTATGGATTTGAGAAAAAAATATCTCAGTGAAGCAATTTAACTCGTATAAGTGCACCATGATATTAATCATAATATCATTTGCTAAAAGCTTCCGAAACAAATTAACAAGACTTGGCTATCCGCAGCTGTATCTCTGTAATATCTCTCTAGAGTATAAATGAAAATTACGAGCTGAATCCCAATTCCCCTTCACCAAAATGAATTAATTCTCCATTTTAAATATTGAGCAAAATATTATGTTTCAATTAATTTTCACAAATATTCTTGATTCTGAATGAATAGGCCAACATATAATAGCCTAATAGTAACATAATAACTTATCTTACACAGTATAGAAACTTAATTAGAGTATTCTAAAATAGTATATAGTTAGGCCTACTGCTTGTGTATCTAATAACAATTCACCCCCTCCCCAAAAGTACACCCAGTTGTTTACCGTCACGGTGTGTGTTGCTTCCTCTATGTAGTGATATGTAGTGTGAGAAAGCCGATGCCTTTATTATAAGGGGACATTTTTCAAACCATGCATAAGGTTGGAATTCATAATAATGAGGCCTATAGCATTTAAAAATTTGGCAAAATTGTAACGATGATTGGATGATTGTAACAAAACTCTACTACAATTTCAGTGATTTTGTAAAGTAAAAGACAAAAAAAAACTTAATTAAGTTTCTATAAAAAGAATAACACCCAAGTCTCAAGTTTGGTTTACTACCTACGAGGAAGTTAAGTAAACATACGTGTGTATAATCCCATTACCAATAGTTTATTCATTTATACCGTAAATTACGTATTTTGGAGATTTTAAAACTTCGCATATCATAGGGACTAACAGTTCTTTATCTTCTTATAACACTTGGCCGTATATAAGGAATTAACCAGGATATTTCGTAATGCGATTGGTGGTTATAATGCTAAATGTCGAAGAGAACAGTTCTTCTTAAGTTATATAGGCTTCTGCTATCTCTTTCTCTCATTCTCTTATACTGTGAACAAGGTGTTATAGCCTAATAAAATCCACACACCGTGTAATCAATTGTCTTTAGTGCTTTTGACACTATTTATCTGGAACTACAGAACTTTAAAATTTCAACCAGCAGCTTTTCAAGATTGGCTTATTGGTAAAAACCGCAAATCCCCTTATTGCGTATAATAAAATTTTACTGTTAAGGTGTAATACAGGAACATAACTTAGCAGAACAAATTAATTAAGAAAAGGAATTCCCAATTTATCGTACTAAACACGATGGGAATTTTAAGTCAGCTAGTACTTCGATATCATTGCCGGCGCCGTTGGTCTAGAGGTAACGTGCCCGCCTTCAGACCCTAAGGTTTCGGGTTCAAACCCGGGCGAGGTCGGTAGAAATTTTAGGGTAGAAATTTCTTGGGTGCGTCTCCTTCGGATGAGAGTTTAAAACCGAGGTCCCGTGTAGATCCCCTTGGGCCCTTTGCACTCTGCACTGTTTAAAGAACCCTCATACAGAAGGTCTGTAAATCCTGTCCCTGAGGCAAAATTGTCCCCTGGCGTCGGTGTTTAGCCTTGGTAGCAGAATTAGGCCGACTTTACCTTGAAGTGATGATTTCACAGAATAACAGTCATGTAAAGGTGTAGTCAGCGGGGTTGCTCCGGTAAAATTAATTCTTCTCCATTAGGTGCATTATACACATTGTTACAAGTAACAGGTTACTTTACAATGAAGATAAAAATGGTATTCCGGGCTCGTATAAATAGCTCGAAAAATGTCTCTATAAAGAAGGAATCTTCACGCACGGAAAATTTTGTAACACATATCGATTTCGTATTATGTCAGACGTGCATCTCACAGAAGCAAGTGTTATTTAAAATATTGACAGGTGAAAATGCAGTGCCAAGTTTAACACTATAAGATGCAATCGAAGTGACATGTTGCCACATGTTGCAGCGGGTTTGGTATATATTTTCTTATGAAACATATATTCCAGAATGACATAATACCTTACCGCACCCTAAGACCTATAAAATAAAGGTTTATAAAAGGTTATTCTCTCAGCCTACACATGCGGGCCTTCTGTTGGATTGCGTACTGACATATATTTTAGGCCTAACATGTGTTGCTATAAAGATTAGGAAATTTCAGAACGTAAAAAGTTATCTATCGTAAAATGCAATGAGTTAGTTTAAAATGAAATAGCCTAACTTAATATTAGGACGTATAAATAATTATTCAGCGTTAATCTAATATTAATATTGTTCTCACACAAGAAAATACCCCTCACCGTAATGAAGAAGCTTACGAACACTTTAATGGAAGTTTGCCACTATTGTTGCTATTTTATTACACAGCTTATACATATTTTGGATGCGGTACAATAAGGAGTATAATAAAAAACATAGTTTCTAAAAGTTTTCGTAAAGAATTTTGAAACGTCATTCTTAAAAGACAAGGAATTCCTGCATGTGTGTAATAATGATAAAATATATCGCTTTGTTTATCTTCCTCTTTTCAAACGTCATGCAGTGGAATATGTGAAAAATCTGCTGGGTCATCCTTTTTCTTTACAAAATGAGCAGTGTTAAACCGTTTGAATGGTTCAATGCTTTAGATATTTATTGGCTGTCTTCAGCAGTGGATCTTTTATGAAACAGCCCGTTTTATTAAGGGTTTTTAATGCCATTCATCTTTTGTTCTTTTTGAGGAATGAAAGTCATCACTTTTGAGATACAGTATATAGGCCCTACGGTACACTGCATTAATATTCGTACCAGCCTATAAGGTGGTTTCCAACAAGAATAAACAATTTTAATAATAAAATTCGTAATTGTGTACCTAGTAGTAAGTTATATAAAATTTGACATGAAAGGTACAGTGCTCCCGAGCTCAGTGAAGTCTAGAGTCTCTTGAGTTTGGTTAAAGTCTAGTCGTGTCTGGTCAGGAAGTGAATGGGTGATGACTATACTTAATCACAATTTTCATTATCTCGCTTTCATTCAAATTTAATTTTTTTTCTTCATATTTTGTTGTGAAAGTTATTCTTCATAAATTTGAAAAAAAAAATTGAAAAAAAATCATCTCAGATTTATCTCGACTTAATAGTTCTAACTTCCTTCTTTAAAATTGTGTTATCGTACGAGTGTCGACAGTTGTTCTGAGGTCTCAATCAGGCTTGATGAGAACACAGACATGAGCTGACAACATGATAGTTATAAAGAATCAATGAACTGAATGAAGACTGCGACAATTCTTAACCATTTAATAGACGATTACGAAAAGCTTCAAAAGAAGTTTTCACATCATTTTGGGATTTTATCTAACTTAAGTTTGTTTGCGTCTTAATAAAATCTCTCTCTAAAGGCAAAGTTTTGTTGTATACCAGCAGTTAATTCAGTTCTTGGTCTTACTAGGAACTCTCCTATTAGAAAAGAGAGGAGAAATATATTGGTCTCCCGCAGAGAGAAAAAGATTTCCCAGGCATTCAGACACGATTAATAAGTAAACGGGTAATTGCTATTTCCAACTTTTCTATTGCATTCGGATGTACATTTTATATCAAAAACTTTTATATAACGTGAAATAAAATTACAGTTTCCCGCCAAGATATTACATATATTTCTTTTTCCAGGATATGCAGCATAATGCAAGTTCTGTGACCGTATGATAATTTATTACATTCCATCTGTGTACGTTGGAAGGTCATTGTTATTCAGTATGAAAATATAGCTTATTACCATATAGTCGTATAATATAATGAAAAAACGCAGTTGTACAGACGAATGATTAAAGACCCGGCAGGAAAAATTGTATTGGAATGAGTATTGAATATGGAAATTAATACTTAATATGTACATAATATGTGACTTCAGGAAAGTTAACGTTTTCTTTTACTGCATTTTCACAACATATTTTTGTTTTAAACAAACGACATTATGGAGATTATTGGAATAATTTAGGTAATACTTCATTCCATAAAAGAGTTTATATTTCTGCTTGGATTATTTCTATATATAACTTACCAGGATATTTTGTTAGATAATATAAGCCCTACGTCTGAAATGTTACAATAGATTACGTGGAAAATTACGGTAACGGTATTATAGCCTATGATTCCGTGCATTTCTGTTAAGGTTTAGAAAAACATATAATGGACACTGATCCTGATTTGTAAGCCGCAGAATAATCTTTGTCTAAGCTGAGCCCCCAGTTTTTTAAAGTCCTTTAAATAATGTGGTGCAGCTGCCATAACTTATATTTTACATTTTAGTCGAGCAATGGAATTAGATAAAGGGTGATCTGCTTTTTTTTCTTGGGGAATCAAAACAGACGGTTTTCTTTGTAATTTAATCAAATTTAATTGTAAATTTTTTGACTCATATATAGAGTCCAAACTCCAAACATAATTAAATTGAAATTATTTTGTTTCGATGGATGTGGAGTTTTAAAAATAAAAATGTTTTTAAATTAATTTTATTAAAAGTATTTTTTTTATAATATTTTTCTTAACCCCCCCCCCCCCCAAACATTTCAAACCTGTAGGGTTAATTCGTAAATTACCTACAAGTAGGCCTAGGAATAAGTTAGAAGTTGTGATGGGAAAGATGGGTCGTAAACAGCGATCACCCATCCAATCGCTGATAAAGGTTTTTATAAATTTTACATAAAATAGTACCATTTATTATGATAGCAACACTGTTACAATTTTTTTTTCTACAAGGCATAGTAATGTTAATTATATAATGTTAATTACTGTATATTAAAAAAAAAACAATTGGGCTACGAAGAATTTTTAAAAAATTTAGCGGAACCAGTTCAGTACCGTATAACATAAAAAAATATTTTTGTCTTTAAAAAAAGGTGCCTAAGTTATTCGTTCGTTTAAAATTCTCGTACAATATTAATTACTTCCTATACATTTTAACACAATGGTTAAATTATACATTGTTGTACAAAATCGTGTGTGTAAGTATATACGTGCATGCTCCCCGTTATAATAATGGTTCTTTTCCGAACCACATTAATTTATACCAAGTGGTATTGTCCTTTTTTTCAAATGATTGATGAGGTTGATGGTTGTTGAATCTCCTCCTCTTCTGAATCGGTCTCTGTAAAATAACAGAAGAAAATGAACAAAAGCATTAGTTTTTTTTATGATAAAAGGTATGTGCTGCACTTCAAAATAAATGAATATGGGTTATAGTCGTTATACTCCAGCATTATGTTTCATTATAACTTAAGTACAAAGTAGGCTATAAGTGATGTGATAATTTATAAAAGCTTGAAACTAACGGATTATATAATCATTATTATCATTATCCATTAAGATATATTCGTATAGGGGTACTACACGATCAAAAACTGTATTATTTATTTCTTTTCCATTTTTATTCTCCTTTTTTATTATTTAATGAAATATTACCGGAATAAATTTCCCTCTCACATGCTGCAGCACGAAAGTATTACATGGATATTATTACATCACCCTGTGTATTCAAGAGCATAAAATTTATGAAACATGCTCAACTTTATTGATTGCTTAATATCAATCAACCTCTTAAATCAGCAGTATAAGAACCGTCTCGGAGAGAATAGAAAATATACGGCATGGTTAAATGGAGAATAGGTTTTTCAAGAGGGTAACATCATTCATATTACATCGAAAACCATCGATGGCACAATTTTTCAACTTTAATTTATTCATATCCCCATTTTAAAGCAGCATTTCTCCATTATTTTTACCGTTTGAGCTGGAGCTAAGTTATATTCTTTTTTATAATATTGTTTAAACATATTTTAGCAGGGTTCAGAACCCTTATTAATTTCGGTTCCGGTTCTAAAAAAATAATGATTCTTAAGGGTTCCGGTTCCGGTTCCGAACATTTATTCATTTTAAGATTTCGGTCCCAGTCCGGTTCCGGTTCTAAAAAAATAACGGTTTTTAAGGGTTCCGGTTCCGCTTCGGTTTCCGAACCATTAATTTTAGTAATTTAATTTCGTTTATTATATTTTGGTCTATATAAGAAATAGGATTTATCATTGTAGTAAATTGAAAAATACTCAACAAATTTTGATATTTTTTATTAGCAGTAAAAATACTGAATGATGGGAATTTTAAGGCGTTAGGTTCTTTTTTACAATTTTAGATAAAAAAAATATAAATGCTTACAACTTCAAACAAAAATAAAAAAGAGAAGGCATGAAAATTGAAACAAAATAGAATATTATTTTATTTTTCTGCAAACTAAAAAGCCTATGACTTTGAACCTTGTTAACTTTCATGCATAATATAGCAGTAAAGAATATTAGAATCAGGATCGAGGGAATGTTTGTATATTATTATTGTGCCTGGAATTCTTATAATTTCGGTTATTTAAAATAATCTATATTTTTTAAAAGTAACTAAATAGTTCTTCGTTCACTTTTTCTTAAAAATAGTCAAATTTAAAAATTTTATAACATCCCCTAAAAATCTTTATGGATCAGCCACTTTATGGTTCTAAAATAGGTAACATTACTTTAACATCATTGTTATTTCATAGAGTTTATGTTAATTTCTACCGAATAAAATTTAATAACCTACCGTATTCCATTGTTGAAAATGTCATGAATTCATCTGTCAGTGCGATGTTTGTGTTTATACATTCTTCCGCCAACAGTTTGTAGGAATATATTTTGCAGAGTTAATTAAATTTATTATTAAGCGGGGTTAAGTCATGCTGTTAACCCATTATTTTTATAACATATCACAGTGGTTTTGTACGATACTTAAAATTCGGTGCAGCAATATTGTGCTAATTGCAAAAATGATCAGTATGGTGTAATTTGGCTCACAGACAAGGACCGGTATGGTGTATAAATTTTATTTTGTGTGCGTGATCAATATAACAAATTAAAACAACTCTTGGCTAATTCGGTCGTTATTTTTATAGTAATTAAATTGTCCAGTTGGCTAATTGAAGTTAATACGAAGTTCTCAGTTATTCCCTCCGGTTGTCTGGACGTAATTGTATATGTATACACCGACATCTTCAATAAGAAAAGAATTAACCATGAAAACACAATCCATGTCATATTAAATTCGTTTAGTCGGACCTTTAGAAGAAATGGATCCAACGACAAGATTAGAGAAGATTTGACAGTTAATAGTGTTGAAGAAGCGGCTACACAGGCTAGATTGAGATGGTGGGGCCATGTTCAGAGAATGGGAGAACACAGACTACCACAACAGTTACTGAATAGTAAGTTGGAAGGAAAAAGAGGTAGAGGACGACCTCGTAGAAGATGGAGGACGCTGTATAGGAAATGATCTAGACATTAAAGGACTATTTTGGGATGAAGCTAGAAAATTGGCAGGCGATAGGGGGAATTAGAGAAAGTTTGTGCAAAGCGGAGATACAGTTGAACGCTGCAAAGCAAAATCAAGGACGTGGAGAGGTCAAACAACGGCCTGCTCTCTCTGTGTAAATAGCTCATTCGACAAGAACTGCCTTTACTTGCATTTCCCTCCCCATGACTGGCGGATATCTCGCGCATGCGCGGCACGATGTGAATATTTCTTCCGTATGTTGTTGCTTGTCCTCTCTAATACATGTCCTTGGCAAAATCAACTTAAAGATGATGATGATGATGGACCTTTAGAAGAAAACGTACTTCATTAATAATATGCTGTATAATAATATGGTACGTTAGGCCTATACTATACAATTTTCGAAGTGCATTCTTTCAGTAGACGTCAAATTGTGTAACTTTAACCGCAAAATGAGGCGAGTGCTGAATTGGATTGGAAAAGGGAGCTCTTGTATAAATATAGATTTGTACGAAGCAAATTGGAATTAAGATTCAAATTAAATGCATGGGAATTTGGCAGGTGGCATGCGGAATTGGGATATATAGCGTATATTTTAATAGCTATTTGTAGAGATGGGATCGGATGGGATAAGAATGCAGTTGATTATAAAATTGTGCCGCATGATTGAACAAACGGCGCTCTCGCTTTGAGTTCTTGAATCCATGTTATGTTTTTAACGTATGAATAAGCTTCAATTTGCATTAATCTATAACCAAAATTCTATAGCCTATAATGCAAAACTTCTATATGCACTCAGTCCTATTATAGGATATAGATAATTCATATTTGTCCGCAAGACATACGGGCGGCGATATATAAATTTACATTTTACGCGGATTTAATTAAATGGAGTCTAGACACGACAATGATAGACTAATTAGTATTAATAAATTTTATTGATTTGCTTTTCCGTATTCATATTATAATGGCATTGATCGCTGTTGACTTAGAAGATAATCCATTTCCTCATTATATAGTATAGCCTAATAGTTATCGTGCTAATAAACCCGTTACATCACCCATATTCATGATGGGAAATAGTAATGACTTAACTAATATTATTTTGTTAACTTCGTAGGCTATTAATGTACAGGGTGAGTGAAAAAAAACGGCGCTCAAAAATTTTTCTAAGTATATTCATCTATAAAAATTTTAGAGCCCGTTCATCTACAAAAATATCAAAGTCCCTTAAATTATGACTGAGCCCCATCATCTTGAAAGCCCCTAATGATAGGGCTCATGCAGTCATAATTTACGGGACTTGCTATTTTTATAGATGAACGAACTTAGAAATTTGTGTAGATGAACGGATATTTTTATTGATGAATGGACTTAGAAAATTTTTGAGCGCCAGTTTTTTTTTTACTCACCCTGTATAATAAGTTATTGATATTGTTAATTATTAATGAACAACTTAAAAAGAAATATAAAATTTCCGTTATGCATATTACTTTATTTTAGTAAATATTAATACATTGTAAACCTTAATTTATAGTCAGATAGTAAACATATCTTCTCTCTGTATTCATTGTATGAGCCTTATTTATTTATATAATAAAGAAGACGAATAATGAATTGGAAATAGGTATACGATAGGTTTGAAATGTTGTCTCTTGCAAAGTGGCAATTTTATAGAAAATATATAAACCGATAATCGATTTTTAAAATGCGTCATAAAATTACTCAATATACGTACACGGTGCGACCTAAATCAACAAAAATATCCGCCACCGGGCTGCTTATGATGTTATAACAATATTTACCATACGGAGTGCCATATTATTCGTACCATCTGCTAGAGGCGGTCTGAGAACGTAGCCACATGGAAGACGAGAAAAAAATTCCTCCATTAGTTTCATTTAACGGTTTCTTCTAAACTACTGCTGCTGCTGTACGGACCCGGGTATGATCGCAATTTTCATGCTACAACTGCTTGCTGATGTATGGGCGTCATAATGTAATACAGTATGAACACATATTCTATAGGAAATGGTGCTGGTTCTCAATGTCGCCTTGGCGAAAACGAAATCGCTTGTAAAGAAACTCATAAAATGTCACCTCAAATTGTTACTTGGTCTTGATGAAAGAGCAGTCTTACGTTTTAGTACCTTTGCACTTCTAAAAAAAAATTCGTCGTTATTATATGTGGTATATTATTAGGTTTGTTGCAGATGTCTGGCGGTGCTTTTGCAATGCTGCTGCTCTTTAAATTTCATCCATTTGTTACGCGTAATAAAAGTTTTATATGCGCTCTAAGATACAGCATAGTCAAATTTTAAACTCTCCTCTCCCTCGTCTTTTAAAATATTTATCATCACTAGCTTGTTTATACGCTTTACTGGAGTTTTATTTTTAATTTATCCACTCCAGATTCACAGTAAAAAGTATATAAAATAATCTTCTCGTTCAGGTATATCTTTCATAATGCTATAAGTTGTACTAAAATATCGTATACTATATACTACTACATTTTAAATTCTTCTTCATTTTAAGGTAACTTTGTAATATTCGTTTTCTATGAAAAATTAAAGAACTGCATGCATACAGTGAAATGTTTCAGTGGGTAAATTTCAGTTCTCAATTATTTTTATAAGTTTATTAATTTAACTTATTACTCCCTCTGTCCGGAAATAAGTCCACCAAAACGTGTTTTTTTCATATTTTATTGTTATTTGTTGTAAACCAAA
>JAQGBM010001549.1:0-10468 GCA_034698405.1 Symphylella vulgaris | reverse complement strand
AAATAGATCTATTTAATACCGTCATTTCTATGTATCACACGTCCATATCCGTTCAACGGTTACAAAGATACAATTATTTTAAGAGTTTTTTTTTTTGTGCCTTTTGGCGCCCCATTGGCAAACTGTACATTTCCTTAACATTACTGTACTTCTAAAACATGCTAGAAGTAAGAAGTCCCACAATTTGATCAAAATTTCTTGGAAATATCTGCTGCCAACGAGGCTGGTGCGGAGCGAAATCCAACGCTTCAGGGGACTACTTTTTAAGAGAAAAGTACTCAACCGATTTTCATAATTTTTATTTTTAATTTGCATAATTTAAATAAATAAAATATTAAATTTTTTTAAAATTTTGCTTTAGTATTTTTTATAATTAATTTAATAAAATGATGAAATAATCAGCTAAAATAGATTTTTTTATTACAAAACGAATGCATCAAAATTGATGCATTCGTTTTGTACTTCGTAATAAAAAAATCTATTTTAGCTGATTATTTCATCATTTTATTGATTATCAACGGATGCAATGGTAAGCTTATAATAAATGACTTTCAAAAATGTTATCTTAAAATTGTTAATAAAAAATTAAAAGCAACTTAAAATATTGAACACCCTAGAATATTTATGTTTTGGTACAGTATTTAAAAAAAAATTCTAAAAATCGGTTGAGTAGTTTTCTTTAAAATGAATCCAATAGAAAATCTCATAGACCAAAATCAGGAAGAAACATAGGCTGATCGAATTTTGAGACGAGCACGAGATTGGTCCAATGGTCCTTCTTACCATTATCGCATGTAAAAATCCAGATTCCTTATCAGTTATGCAAGCCTGCAAAGCGAAATTAATCGTTTCGCTTGTAGGTAGGTGTCCATTATGTTGCATTTCGTCAACCAGTTCAAATGCTGTTTTCAAATCTCCACAACGTCCAAAAGCTGTAATTTTAAAGTAAAAATTAATTTGACCAGCTTCTTCGAGCCTGCTGTAAGTTAGTAGGATGTGTACACACACCTTTTACCATGACATTATAGTTTACAATGTTAGGATAGCAGCTATCCTCTCGCATCTTTATCCTCAAATAATGAGCCTGTTCTAATCCTTTTTCAGGAAAGGGACAGTTGGCACAAGCATTGAAAAGTCCTGTGTAAGTAGCCTGGTTGGGCAAAATTTGCCTAGATTTCATCTGTGGGTATACACAAATTTAACTTTAATTTCTTTAAATGAAATTTAAATATTGTCATGATAAACTACACAGTAATAAGTGTTCTGCGGAATACCCACAACGAAATGTGGGTCAAAAATTCTGTGCGTGACCACACTTTTTACAAGCTATGGAATTTAATAAAAATTATACCATAGGAAAGCTCAGCTATTCTTGCAGAGATCGGTAAATATCATATTTTCTTAAAAATAATGAAGTTTAATATTTTTAAAGTAAAAAAAGCCCAAAAAATGAATGCACGCGCCTTTATTTTTTTACTTTTTTAAGAAAAAACTGTAGCATGGGCTTTATAAAAAATTATTTTAAAATATTAAAATACATTTAAGAAAATATGAAATAAACCGATCGATCAATACAATGAATAACTGAGCTTTCCTACGGTATATTTTTATTAAATCACATAGCTTGTAAAAAGTGTGGTCATGCACAGAAAATGACCCAAATTTTGTTGTGGGTGTTCTGCATGGACTTAACTGTTTCCTCACTATTCTCAGGTCTAAATATAAAATATTATTCAGTAATAATATTCCAGTACCATAAGGTAAATTAATTAAAATAAAATATATTAAATATTGATCATTTAGCCAGTAGCCTGTAGTTTTATTGTGAGCAAATTACAACTCAACTGATTTACTGAACATTATTAATTTAATAATTACCTGATACATCAACCATATGGCTTTATCCAAAAAGCCTACTCTTCCTAGTATACCAATTAGATTGGTGTAGATGTAGACATTAGGTTTAACTTTGTCTTCTTTGAGGATTTTGGTTTCATATACATCAATAGCCTCTGCAATCTGTTTTAAAAGGAACAACAAAATTAATGTGATTTAATTAAAATTACATCACTAATCTAGCTAGCTGCTAATCAGCCTTTATAAAATCATGCATTAAAACAATTAATTTGTCAAATTTTTATTTGCCTAAATGATATTTTAGTTTTAATAATGATAGTCTAGTTTAAATACCATACAAAGTTACAGTAGGCCTTGACTATCTACATGTTTACAATATGAAATCCTTCATTCATTCTTGAACTAATTTGTTTTAAATTATCAGGACCTTATATTTTCTTATGTTAATAATACAGGCCTAATTAATACGGTACCATAATTATGCTATATTATGCATAATTATGCTATAAAGTGCTGACAAACCTTTCCCTCTTTTGCTAGGTCATTCATTAGGTAACAGTACATTCTACTCGACAGTTTTGAATCACGATCTCTGAATTCTTCATATTTTCTCTGATGAATGTCACCAGGATCGGTCAAGGGTTCAAATTCCAAATCAAAATTGATGCCTTCTTTTCTTGCGATATCCCCGAAATTTTCTGGATCAGTCTGAAATTTCCCACCTGATTTTATAGGCCTTCTCTTTCCTAAACTCGCCGTTTTAGTGTTTACAACTTTTTTAGTGTTGACTACTTTTTTGGGAACTGCAGCATTAAAATAGTTAGTCGATGTTTGTCCATGATCTAAATTAAATGGTATTGATTCATTTTCATTTGTTATTACCCAATTAGCTTTTTGTTCTTGAGTAATCTTTTGCGATTTCTTTGTGGAGTCATTTATTCTCCCTTTTTCGAGTAAAGAGGGATCAACATTGCCGAAGTTGTCATCAGCCTCGTTATTGCAATAACTTCTAACTAAGATTCCAGCCTTTTCACCATTTCTAAACACAGAAGAACTACCAATAATACGATTAACAAGTATTCCCATTAAATTATGGGCTTTGTGAGCAGATACAAACATATTTACTCGCATTTTTCACTGATACAAAGTGGAACATGTGTTTTTGTTTACTATCTAACTAGGCGCCGCCATTTTTGTTTGTAGATCTGTAGTAATCGAAATACATTTTAAATGTTTAATTTGGCATTACAAACCGAAATTTAATATCAATAATATTTTAATATATTTAATACAATGTTATCTAAATACCTTAACATAAGATATGGATTTTAAGGAATATTTTCTGTAATGCGACACTTGCAAGTTTGCTCAAATTTCTGAAGATCTATCTTGGGCTTTTCCGTGTGAGCACACTAAATCACATGATTGGTTAATTTTATCACGTGGTACAAGAAGAGCACATGTCTATTTGAAATCGCACGGATTTTTTAAAGTTGCTATCTTCGGTTTTTTTCGTTTGACAAGATGGCCGAAAAATTCGAGTGCCGTGTGCTCACAAGTCACACTACCTCCCAGGCTCCTGCGACAATATGGCGGCTCCCATGATCGATTTTAGTCTGTGAAATTTTGAGACTCATTTTTCTTATTTTATTTCAATTATTCTATTTTCTTCCTGCATAGTATTAAGGTAAGATTTTATTGAACCTTGCGTAAAGTTAATATTGTGATTTTGGGTGCCCAACATGCATTGTCGTTTGTATTATGAGCGCCTAAGTGAAGGGACCTAAAAACGATAATAACAAGAAGATATCTTGTATCTGTGAATTAACATATTATGGATGCAGTTATTGGCTTTATTGTTAAACATGTCTGAGATAATTATTAATGAAGATTAATAATTATGAAGAAATATTCTTTTCGGAATACCTACCCCCTGCAGCTGCTGTTCTGCTGCTGCAGACCGCAAAATGCACAAATTATATGCTTTTTTATCCTTACCTTAAGAAGTTAAGATCAATTTAATTACTTTTATTTATGGTAACTAATAACTGTAAATATTCTTATACATTTAGCTATGGCTGGACCTAATATTAGTGGGAACTTTGTTCTCATGCAACAGGCAGGAGTTTTACAGGAATATGAGCCAAGGGAGTACTTACAACATTATGATGCCTTTACTCTCCCCGACAGGGCTTTCATCAGTAAGTTCAGATTAAGTAAAGGCTTAGTCCACTATGTCTGTGATGCCGTTCGTGGGGATCTACAAAGACGTAGGCAACAACGGACTGCCCTATCAGTGGAGCAGCAAGTCCTTACAGCTCTCCGCTTTTATGGACAAGGATCGCATCAAGGATCTGTAGGAGACGACCTGCATTTAGCAGTTTCACAGAGCTCTGTCAGCAAAGCTGTCAAAAATGTTTCAAAGGCCATTGTGAGAAATTTGATGGATGTCATTAAGTTTCCTTCCACGTCTGAAGAAAAAAGGAAGGTTAAAATTGGTTTCCACAAAATGAAGGGAATGCCTGGAGTTGTGGGTAAGTACAAATTACCGGGTATTCATTTGGCAAAAATTTGATTCTAATCAAGGTAGGATGCCCTCAACAATAAACGTAATCTTTAGGCTGTAAAAAATTTCGGTTATAATTAATTTTAATTTAATATAACATCTTTTAATAAAGTTGATATATATAATTATGCTGCACTTAGCTATGCCTACGGTACCGTAGCCTATAACTTTTAGTTTTCGTCTAACACGCCATTTAAAGTACTAGGGACATAATATACAACTATTACAGTATAAACAATTGAATTATTCATATTTACTTACGTTATTAACGTTACAAGTTATATCTCGGTCGATAACGGTTTAATTTAAAAAAAAAAAATAGAAAAGTAGTAGGGAGCGAATTCATACATGGGGGAAAATGCTCCAATTATCATGGTTCACGTGTAATAGTCACGCGGATTTATTTTTTTTCATTACACGTGAAACAAGATTGTGGCATTTTACCCCATGTGTGAATTTCCTCCCTACTTCGTTTCTACTTTTTTGTTAAATAAAACTTTAACCCTTACTGTACTGACCGAGATCTAACTTGTAATGTTACTAACGTAAGTAAAAATATTAATAATTAAAATATTTATAATAGTTGTAAATGTCCCTAGCACTTTAATTTATAAATAATCATTGGTGCATTGCTGCCCTGCCCCTGTCGCTTATAAAAAATATAGCCTAGGTTTGTCTTGTCAGTATTTTGTTTAATAAACTTAACTTGTGATTATGTTACATTTTTTTATAGGAGCAGTGGATGGGACTATTGTTAGGATACAGGCCCCTCCTAAAAATCACCCCGTTTTTAATGAACCTAACTACTATACTAGAAAAGGATGCCACGGTATGAATGTCAAGGCTGTAAGTACTGCTGCTTCAAGTTATCTATGCGATGACTGAAAGGGACTTTATAAATACCGTATTTAAAAAAAAAATGTTTTTTTGGTTTGGTTTAGGTGTGTGACCACAGGCTGTTGATTACGGATATCGACGCCAACTTCCCTGGTGCATCACACGATTCCTTTGCATGGCGTAGGTCCTATTTGCGTCAGGCCATCGTCGAAGACGGCCTTTTACAAGAGGGGGAGTGGCTACTAGGTAAGAAGGGTTAGGCCACTAAGCTATTCCAGATTATTAATTATTCTTTTTTACAAATAATAGGGGACTCGGGGTACCCTCAGGAACCCTGGATGATGGTTCCGATTCTTGGTGCAGCGCCAGGATCCCCAGAGGACGCGTACAACTTAGCCCAAAGCGTAACAAGAAACACCGTAGAAAGGTGTTTTGGAGTTCTAAAAATGCGGTTCCGCTGTTTGCACCGGGCAAGATATCTCCATCACCTTCCAGACAGGGCATCTGAGATCATCACTGCCTGCTCAATTCTACACAATCTCTGTATTCTGAGTAACACAGAAATGCCGGACGACGATGATCCAGACGATCCTGAGAGTGACATGGAGGAATCTGCTGCTGATGCAGAAGCCCATATCGATGCTCCGACCCAACAAGATATAACAAATAGGAGAAACCTATTGCAAAGGGCTAGAGAAATTAGGGATAACCTTATTGCCACTCGTTTCACGTAACTATTTTGTTAAAAACATACTGTATTTAACAATATTTAGATATCGATTCAAGGGCCCCAAAATTACGTATATTTTATCATTTTACGGCTTTTCCCATATGCAGGAGTTGCTTAAGGATGAGGTGGTTTTATACCAAAAAATATTGGTTCTTTTCTGTTTTCATAACTAATTCAACTACAAAATATATAAACATTAAATGAACATTATTTTTCGTACACATTATTGCTACAGATTTATGAAGGATTCGTTGTTTTAAAACTAATAGTATTATTTGCGGAATCTGCCTAAAATAAAAAACGAATTTTAGTCTTATAGGAAAATTTCAAGCAAATAACTACGGTATTAGTTTCAAAACACCGAATCTTTCATAAATCTGTAGCAATATAATGTGTACCATGATGATCGTAAGATATGAGAGCAATATTTAATTAAACAATAAATTAAATATTAAAAAAAAAAGTCAAACGACACTGGATATAAAACTTGTACAATGTATTTAATGCAAGAAAAATAACTTACATATTGTTATGCAGTCAATCAGTAACAGTTTATGTAATATTTTGGAAATAAAGAATTTTTTTGTACAGCTAGTAATTTTTTTTTTTCAAATTTATTACAGAAAATTGAAGTACTTAGCCAATTCATAGTTAAACTATTGTACCAAAAATATAAAATTTTGTTTACATATCATTATGTGAGTGCATACTTTGTACAAAACTTGGAAACATTAAAAAGTAAACATTGTTTTCTTACAAGGCGTCGTGGACAACAGCAACAAAATACAGGGTGATAGTTTTACTTACGCTATGTACCGTACATACTTTGTACTATTTTTGTTAGAAAAAAAGTAATATTCCCTTGTCATGTGAGTATAGGCCTACATACTTTGTAATGTTTACAAACATCTGCCTGCTGAACATCAGGGAAACAAATAAAAAATTAAAATGAAAAGAGCATGGCGCAAGTAAAGAACAGCAGAAAAAACGGGGGTTAGTTTCACGCATTATTCCTCATCCTCAGGATCCTCAGGGGGTCCTTTACGGGACTGCTGCTGGTGTAGAAGCTGAAAACAAAAGTTTGTATACGTTTATCATTTTTTATTCATATTCAATCAAACAGACTACGAAGGACGTTCAATAAATTTTTTTTAATCACCATGTATACGCCTTTTCCCATGTTGGGCAACCTTACGACTTACGAGTTCTATTTCTCCACTCCCTTATATATTATGATAAGCGCAAATTTTTTGAACGTCCCTCGTACAATAAAGTCAATACCAAACACTCACCAATGACTGCACTTCCATCTGCCCCAATATGCGTTCCAAAATAGCAGATATTCTATTTTGTATATTGGCTAGACTCTGTAGAGCCTCAGAGATGACAGTGTTAATCTGAACCAATTGGCGCTGATCCTCAAGTATGTGCTCCGCCACATGAGGCTGCAGGCCTGTCCTTCGCCTTCTAGTCTCGTTTCGAATTCGGACGTTATTCCCACTTCTTGTACTGCTGGACTGATGAGCTATTGATCCTATATGAAAGTTTTATTGTGAGGATATTAATGGAAGGGTGTGATAAATTTAACACACTCATGGTTTATCAAAACGTAATAGCCTACCAAGAGCAGCAGTAGCAGACTCTACAGCAGACGCTACATCCTCCTCAGTCACAAATTGTTGTTGCCGTTGCTGTTGGTTGGAATTGCTGGCCTCAAAATTGATGCTATTCCGAATCAGTTGTTGACGTTGCAAAGCTTGATCTTCCACATGAGGTGGTCCTACACATTATATAACATAAATCCATAATTATACAAATTAAGCAAGAAATCCACCACCATGCACATTGTAAATTAATTTATTAAAATAGCCTATTTTGCTTACCAGCATTATAAGCCGCCTCTGACTGGGAGTCTTGCGCAGCAGCTTGCAGTGGCTGGGGCAGAGTTCCATCAATTCCATCCAAATTGAGAGCATTCTAAAATTGATATGAAAGTATTTAGACTACATGTAGACATACTTTTCATTAACATTAATGCTTTCTTTTTAAACCTACATATGATTTTCTTACCTGAGACGAAGCGGTAACAGCGACAGGTGCCGGTGCGAGAGCTCTTACACTAGACCTACGTGGGTCCGATCGCGGACCATTAATTCCCAGCGAATCCTGGCCACAAAATCTTAAAACCCTCAAATCCATTTCCGATAGTGGAGGAAGTTTACGTTTTTTCCCACCCCCTGTTTTTCCTGCTTCCAAGTTCAATTCCGAATTTCTTGATTTAACTCTTGTTCTCTACTGGCGCCAATACTCACTCCATTCCATTCCACTTTTCAATGTTGGTCCTTCAGCATTTAATTGCTGTGCGATCTCATCCCATCTATTTCTGCGGGAAGCGTTTGTGTCTCCAGTCTTAGAATCGAGTTTTAAAAACCGTGCTAGGTCTTCATTAGCTTCCATAAAGAGAAGTAACAATTCTTTTTGTTTATCAGAGACCGCCATTTTCTTTGTTTTCGTCCAACTGCCCAGGCGAAAACAATCGAAAAAAACAAAAATAATGCGAGTCTGGCAACTTTTTTCGTGTAACGTGGAGTGATTAAGCGATCATTCGCATGGAGTGTGCTCGCACTAAATTTTAAGGGTATCTTCGGCTTTCCATGTGTTCGACTGATGTCGCACGGAAAATAACTAAACTCCTCCCACTCAAAATGTGCTCACACGGATTAAGCCGAAGATTGATCTTCTGGGCTGCGCACAGCGAAAAAATGAATAGCCTAATTCCAGAGTGAAAATCAAAAATGACGTAGAGAAAAATGGAAATTCGTAAAACGTGTCAAGATTAAATTAAATGCAACTATGTCTCTAAAAATTTTGTATATAGTTAATTAGTGGATTTTATATCAATTTGGCTTGCCATAATCCATGGTCAAACAGCGATCAGTTTAAAAATAAATGTGCGTTGTGTTTGAATTTGCCGCGTTTTTACCCTTTTTTCAAAATCGTTTCAGGGGTCCACCTTTCGAGATTTCCACCGGATGAAAACTTTTTCTTACATATTTTCTTGTGATAAACTCTTTTGCAATTGACATTTTTATCGTATCTGGCCCAGGAGCGGCAGTGCCGACGAGAGGGGGGCAACTTCCCGGGGGCCCGCAGTTCCAAAGGGGGCCCGCAGTCTCAAAAGGGGCCCGGGCTTGGGAGTTTTTAACTCGGAAAATTAAGTGTTTAAGAGAGGGAGGTGCCTGAACCCCACAGAAATAGCTAAAAATACTTTAAAAAGCGTGAATTTTCACTAGCCATGCCAAAAATATTTCGCCTGCGGCGCCTCCAGAGGGGTTGGGGGAATCGCATAATATTTTTGCCAGGGGGTCCGTGCTGGCTCTCGACGCCCCTGAGGAGCGGAGATGGCTCCTAGATGTGCCCCTGAAAATGAACCAGGGGCGCAAAAAGGGGTACCATTGTGTAGCGCCATGGTGATTTCCTATTCAAGTGCATTATAACCCTGACCGTATCTGATACCATACCTGATTAGAACTTAATTGGGTGCGCCGGGACTTTTGACCTCACCTTGATAACAGTATATAGGCATGGAAATTTCCATGGTATGTAGGTAATTACAAAGTTTTTATTTTTTAGGCTTGTTTTATTTCCCGAGGTTTATAAATAGATAATAGACCGCACGGTATAACAAAGAAAAAATTGCATTATTATGTATAATTTAACTTATTATTCTTATTACTGCATGTATAATTATATTTATAAGGGTCTGTGCGCCCGTGCGTATATAGCTAACGACTAACTACCGTATATAAATTATATAGCTATACTGGTACATATAAGCTCGCGGTCTTGTAGCTGTGTAGCCTATATACTGCTATTGCTGTAAAATTTAAATAATAAATCCATGTATATAGGATTGTTAGTTTATTTTATATTTTTACCTGATCGCGGTTTTAAAGCGACAACAAAGGTCGATATAACCGGATAAAGACTGAGGTTTGTTAATTTTGCTTCGGGGGGACAGGATTATTATTAAAGACCTGTAAATTAAAGGTTCTTTAATGTGTGCAGAGAGCAAGGGGATCTACGCAAGACCTCGTTTTAAAAACACTCATCCGAAGGAGAGGTGCAGCTGCTGAAATGGTTAAGTTTTGCATCTTTATAAAATAAGGACCAATTAAACGTAATGCCTTCATTTTTAAGGATTACGTTAATCTTCGCATCAACTTTTACTTTCACCAATCCTACCAAAATGATCAGTAAGTTTTTTTTTATTGATATTAATATTTAGCCTAAAGTGTATTTATATTCTCAGAAAACTGCTAAGCTAATCAAATATGTGGTTAAATAGAGTGATAAATATAGATAATTATCGTGTATTTAATTTTCTTCAAAGACCCAAATTGAGAAAGTTATTTTAAAGCAAAATAACCGATAGTGAAAAATTGCGAAATAGTGAAACACTGTTAAAATCCCTTTTA
>JAQGBM010001548.1:0-10468 GCA_034698405.1 Symphylella vulgaris | reverse complement strand
CAAATCTGTGGTAAAATTGAATCAATTATGCTTTATTATATAAAATATCCTTTCATAATCATTCATTACTTTTAAAACTGCACCCGCACCTCGCCAGTATAGCTTTAAGAGAAAGATGGGCAATTTTATGAAATTTTAAAAGGTTTGCAAATTTCATTTCAAATTTCATGAAATTTAATCTGGACATTTTTATAGAAAAATACTGCAAAATTACTAATTATTTACCATAAATTAGGCTATATTATATTTTTTCACAGCATGGAAATTAATACATTAACTTAAATTAGCTTTTAAAAAGGACGTTCTAAAGTTTAAAAAAAATGTATAATAGAACTTGCCCAAATTTAGCCGATTTTGAAATTTGAAGTGAAATTTCAAAAGTTTAAATTTAGTTTCAAATTTTATTACAAATTTCAAATTTCATTCGGCACATATCACTATAATATTAAGGGTTATAGGCTACTTATTAAGTAGAAACTTAGCTGCACAACTTTTCAATTTTTAAGTAGGGGTTATATTAAGTTTATTAACTACCTCCACGGTATGTTTAATACCAAATAACTTTATTTGTTATTATCGCCGAAAAAGTATTGGTTCTTTTCGGGATTTAGAGCTGGATCCATCTGGAACTGTTTCATCTGGACAGCAATGTCAAACAGGTAGTCGAAACATTCACACCTGTAAAGAAACACGAATTAATTTTACAAACAATTAATTTTAATTTACACCTCTATTTTTATGAAGAAGAATTATTCTTCAATTAAAAGCGTTCGAGCAAAAATTCGACGTAATTTTGTAACTATTTACACAGCTTGCACTTTCTGGTGCAGAACGAAGCAAGCAGTGTATGCTGCAAAATTACGTTGTGCGAAAGAGGGTTCCCAGTACTGCTGCTTTAGGGTTTTCTTTAATGCGGTTATGGTCGTTTTTGATGATAAACAAAGCAACTGATGAATCAGCCGAAGATAATTCGAAAAGTATTCAAAATATTATAAACATATATCTGTGACCTGGAGGACGTTTGTCTGCTTCATTTAACACCAAGATCGACTTCGTAGGACTTGTGGTTCTTCGAAAAAGTGCACCGAAAATAATGTAAACAAACTCCCCACTCGTGATGTAAAGGGAGTTTGTTGACATTGTTTTCGGTGCACTTTTTCGAAGAACCATAAGTCCTACGAAGTCGATCTTGGTGTCAAATGAAGCAGACAAACGTCCTCTAGGTCACAGATATATATGTTTACATAATATTTTGAATACTTTTCGAATTATCTTCGGCTGATTCATCAGTTGCTTTGTTTATCAACAAAAACGACTAACTCTGCCTTAATTTATTCCAAACAAATTTTGCATTTATACATTACATAATATGATAAATAATTATGCTATTTACATCTCTTTTAGGTCAAATTAGCGGTGCAGTTGCTGAGTTCATCAGTGGCAAATGCCCTTAGGTTTTGCAAGGCCAAACTGCAGTCCTTCAAAGAATGTGAGGCTACTATTAAATTCATTGAAATATTTGATAGGTAAGTTTTCCTGAATTTATTATGAATAGCTGCATTTTAACGAAACTTATATCTTTTTATTCAGGTTATTTGATGTGCTAAATTCCCGTAATCCCCTTGCCAAGACATGGAAATCTCCACTTAACCCACAGAATGAAGAAACGTGGGTTCAATTCTTGGAGGAAGCTGAGATGTATATTTCGTCCATATGGGACCCTCATTTACAAGAACCAGTCTGCATATCTGCCAGACGTACGGGCTTCATTGGATTTCTTATATCCATAAGGAGTGTGTGCTTCTTATACAGAGATCTGGTGAAAGGTGATTCCCAGTCAGTAGAGTAAGTTTTATGGGTTTCAGCTGTTTCTTATTTTTTAATATAATCTTTATAGCCTAATAGGTTCTTGGTGTGTCTTGTTCCAAGCGTTAATTCGTTTGGGTGAATTATGGTGAGTATGGAGTTGGTGTAAGTTGTAGTGGTAGTCACAATCTGGCCACCCATCCTAGTGCACTGCCGAAACTTCAACTTCGACCCAATGAACCCTTTTTCTAAGTTACTACTGTAATAAATAAATTAATTATTGAGTAGGATCTTGTATTTTAGGACAACAGTAAGGTAGGAAACCAGCCAGTTATAAATGATTTTGTTTCCAGGTATTAATAAAGTGATCACTGAAAAGCACTAAAGTTATCATTTATTTTCAGAATGATCAGCATCACAAATTATTCCACTTGAGGCAAGTAATCTAGGAATTCAAATTTCCATGTACAGTACACTGCTTTTATCTTAATCTGCAGGTTCTATTTAGATTCATTTCAGTCTTTTATATTACTGTATTTAACTTTTCGATTTCATTGGACTTTTTTTAACAGATTTTTTTATGTCTATTGTGTTTTAACGTACGTGCTATTTGTTTTGATCTTAATTTTATTTACTGTTAGTCTTTGGATTTAGTTTACATAATAACTTATTTAGTTTTGCTTTCCTATAGGATGAACTATGCTTTTGTGCTGTTGGAATTGGTTTGCTTTTACTTTTCTAATCTTGCTTTTATTTCCTTTCCATTTGTTGTTACTTTTAAAATTTTGTTTGATACTTTTCTGTACTAGCCCAAGATCATATTTTTATTTGAAAATCATTTCTAATAAATGGTAAACTACTTTCAGGTATTTAAGAACATACCGTCTCAACCAAGACCATTTGGAGCATTTTTTTGGAACAATCAGGGGGATGGGAGGTTTCAATGACAACCCTAGCTCGGCTCAGTTTATGTCAGCCTATAGAAAATTGCTCTTAATCAAGGATTTTCAGCCTTGTTCAAGTAAGTTTTTAAAACTGAATTTTAAATTTAAATACTGTATTAAAGGGTTATAAACTTTTTAAAAATTCAAACGAATAACTTATTGCATTAAAAAGGCTGTTTTTATATTTGCAGGTAATACCAACTGCTCGGCTGAAATGGAAATTTTGCAAAATGTACAAAGTGCCATCATGAGTCATTCAATGGAATCAGAATCATTGGAAGTTATTGAAGAAGAAATTCCGGAGCCACCATCAGAGCTTATTTCCATACTTGTAGAAAACATCGTCGACTACATAGCTGGCTACATTGCCAGGCAGCTTATCAAATCCCTAAACTGCTGGGAATGCAAGCAAGCCATAGTGGGTTCAGATGCAAGTGAATTCACAGCCATAAAAAATGAAAATGGAACTGGAAATCTAGTCATTCCTTCTGAAGATGTTTGTAAAGTGTGCAAAATCGCAGAAACAGAATTTCGCTCCTTAACAGTGCCAATACATGATCCAAAAATTGTAACTCACGTTTGTGTTAAAGTTCTTTCACGTATAAAAGACACCAACATTTTTCAAAATTTACATGATCATATCTACGACACTTCTCCAGAGGAAAACCATGTCGTTAAGCTCGCAATGAAAATTACTTACTTATACTGTAAAGTTCGTATATGCCATATTATGAGAGAGAAGAATGCATCTTTTAGTAGGGGTGGGAAAAGGCAGACAACCGGTAGAGCTATAATTTTCCAACATTTGTAATTTATGTCTGTAACTAAGAAGAGTACATAACTTCAGGCCTAATTGTTTGTTCAGGGAAAATTCCACAAAAATCGCCTTTTAGTCTTTTACAAAATGTGATGAAAAGACGTCCTATAATATATAATGTAGGCCTATATAAAATTAAAAGTACTGAATTTTATTAAACATTTTGTTGTTCAGTCTGTCTCTTTATTTCGTACAGGTTGGGCTATTAACTTAGCAAGGGGTTCACACCCTCACAAGACTTTCTTAAAGGGAGCTGATGGGGGTAATTTAGACTGCTCTATTGTAGGTAAAAAAAACAGTACTAGTAGCCTACATATTATGTTGTGGCAAAACAATAAAATAACTTTAATTAGTAATGACAACAGATGCGAATGATAGGTTCAAAATTTGTTTATTACCAATACCCAAACTCAGCTATTATTTTAAAAAAGTTATTATATTCTAAAAATATTATATTTTTAAAATATCTTTCGTGCAGATTAATAGTCTTTACCGTCATTATTAATATCATGAGGTATTTTTTGCTGCGATCTGGGTTATTTCACTAAGAAGTGAAAAATTACCGATTAACCCAATTTTCCATTACAAAAATTAATAGTCCCTTCCATAAATAAGTAAATAAACAGTTTAAATGTATTAATCTGCGGTATTTTGGTGTAATTTGTGAATTCATGCTCGGCTGCAGTGGGTTTTTCTACATGTTTTTTGCACTGTCTGTAACACGCGCTATGAATGTTTTGCCTACCACACATATGGCAGACACTGAAGCGCTGTGGAGACACGTTGTGTGACGTCATTCGCTATCTGTATAATCTGTGGGTTTTTCTCGCACCTCCTTCTTCTCTTACCCCACTGATCAACAACAACCTAGCATGCTCGGCACGCGTCTATCTACAATGCGCGGTTTCTAGAGGGCAGCACTATCACTAAGAGGGCTTAAAATTTACAACTCCGCCAAGAGGGCCAAAAACCGAGAAAGCTCGACCCATGACACACCCCTTTCACAAAAAGAATGGACCCCATTCTTTCCCTCAATTTTTCAGAAAGAAGACCCCAAAATTCGTCAGTTACAATCTTTTTCATGATCTTAATGCACTAATTCTTTTTTTCCGGCCTCTTAAATATTACACAAATTCTACTTCTTTTTGGACCAAAAGCAATTAAAAAAATACATAAATTCGGCATAAAGGCCGTATCACACAAATTAAGAACACTCTTGGGGTTTAATTACACAATAGTGATCTATATATAAAAAGAATAAGGACCCCAATATATCTTTTATGACCAAGACTGAAATTTTACAGCCTATTTTTATTGGGACCCCTCTTTAAAAAAATTTTTACAAGTTATTTGGTTCTTAGCTAAAATATAAAGTGTTAGAAAATATCACTTGTTTTTTTTTTTTATTATACAATTCTTATTTTATAAATTCGTATCAAAATCTCTATTATAAAAATCTAAGTGCCATGCACCTTAAAGTTAAATCACAGACAATCATTAATTTTCTCTCATTCACCTTGTCAGACCAACCCTATGGTCGACTAATCTAAAGAAATAATAAAAAACATTGGACCTTAAGGGTCTTAAAATTTTCATACATGACCTATCTTTTCCATAGCCAATCTAAAAAAAAATCCTACTATTAGCCGGATAATACTAAATAATACTTCGATCGTTTTAGACAATCGACCTCTTTGATTAAATAAATTCGGTCTGTAGACCATCAAAAAATTTACCTTGATTTAAATGATATAAAAAAATTTCGTCAAACATAATTGAACAACATCTTGTAAAAATATAAGCCTAGATGATCCCCTTTTTTTTTTTATCTTTCTTTATAGGAACAATCTTAATTACTACTTGAAAATCACAATTCTAACATCACAGCATGTTTGAGTAAATAATTTTGTACATAATTATTTTTTTTTTATCAAAGTACATCAAAAAAATTTCCCACACATCTGTTTTTCTTAGATCCCCCGATTAAAATTTGCACTTCGATGTCCTTTGGACAAGATAACTATAAAACAAAAAAAACTGGACTCTGGCCTATAAAAAAATTCGGACCCACCAATTAAAGTTGGCCCCAAAAAAATAGATCTCCTATTTCTCTTATTACCAATAAAATAATAAAAACTAAATCCACATACACTTAGAAAAATGTCTTTTTTTTTTCTTTTTACGGCCGTTGCACCAGTCTAAATTGTTATAAAAAAAATCAGGTACATAAAATAACTTCTCTTAGGTCTAGATTATCTTCACATGATTAGAAACACTTTGGCACAAATAAACCTCTAAAGAAATTAAGGTCATTTTTTTTCTTTATTCATCATAGTCAAGTTTGGCGTCAACGAACTCCTCTGTTTCTTGGTCTAATTCCTCATCATCTATTTCGGAATTCTTTCCTTCTGCCTCCTCGACCTTGCTTTCCTCCGTCTTTTCGTCATTCGCTGCAGTCGTATCGTTGAATGGCCGATCTGAAATCGCCAAACGCTCGGCAGCATTGTTTACGATTTGGCCCCAATTTCTGGGTTCCATCAATGTCGGTCGAGTAATTTGCTGACCTGGCGCCATCAGAGCAGGTGGTCTATTTGGCAAGAGATTAGTTGGCTTAGGTACAACGACTCGTTTAAGGACAAGAGGCCGAACAATGAGTTCCCTATACAGACTGCCGCTTTCTTGTTCGTAGACCTCCTTGTCTAGATTGAATCGGATACCGAGGTGTTCGTGATTGTCCGCACCCACGGTGACGCAGATAAGTCGTGGTCCCGGTTCGTACAAGCTCATGCTGAGCCAATAGGCCCGGCACCCAACTCTGAGATAACATCGCGCCTTTAGGACGTTCTGCCTTAACGCGTTTCGTTCATACCTCTGGGGCAATCTTAATTGCTTGGCTAAGTCCGGGTCGATGTACGACGTGGGCCCGTCGTATACCCGACACTGAAGTGGACCGTACATATGGTCCTCCTCATCCCTGGCTATGTCTCCTGGGACCACTATCGTCGCCGGATCGCCACTTCCACTAACTGCGTATGCCATTTCTGCAACGAACAATCAAATTCAATAACTAACTATCAGGACTCAGCTTGAATCAACAATTGTTTTTTTTCTTTCGGCTGATTCCTTGACTGCACCAACCCCATTGTGAGGTCCCTTTTTTTTTTAAATGCCTACCGTCAAAAAAAATTTTTTTTTTTTTGGTCGACAAACTTAAGTTGCTGGGTCAATGTCTACAACTTTTGAAACTTTTTGTCATGCATTTCGCTTATTTATTTCTCTGTCTCTGTATAATGCTTTACAATTTGACTCATACTGTACTTTCTGCATTTTTTTTTTAGACTGTTTCTCTACTTATTTGTCCTTGTATATAGCATAAAAATTTTCCTTTATGTTCAGATTTTTTTTTTTAAAAGGTCGACAAACTTAAATTGGTGTCGCCTCATGTATACATATATTCATTTTTACTGTACTTTTCCTTTTTTTTTCTTTGGTCCCTAATTTATACAAATTCCACAATAACCCATTTCGGACTTTGAACGGGTTTTTTTTTTTCCGGTATCTTTCTAAACAATAAATAATAAAAAAAAACTTAAATTAATGCGTGTACACGTCTCCTTTTTTTTTTTATAGGCTTTTTTTTTTAGTTCTTAATCTTGAAAGCGCTTTGGTTTCGTGATAGTGGACCCTTCTCGAAGGCCACTTCTCTTAGACCTAGCCCCATGACGCTCAGTGGACTCCCCAGGCATTCCGGACATGCTGGTTGAGGGCCTTTCTAAACCGTCAGGTTCTACTCTGGTCGTTGCTCGTCTCGTTGAGGACCTTTTGTCGGAACATGGTGGGCATTTCCAACACAAACTAGGGTCCTTTTTATGTCGATCATGGTCCTTTTTCGTAAGACCGACGCACTTGTCGTGATACCACTCATCACATTCGGTACAAGCGGTCATCGCACTCCCATCATCTGGCTTTCGGCACAGGCAATACAGAGGACCCACGGTCCTTTCGAACCGGACCTCGTCGACCGTCACCAGCGAGGACGTCAGAGTTGCGTCCAACTCATCATCCTCCGATGCCGTCGCCCAAACGTCAGGCTCGTCTGCACTTGCCAAATGGACCGATTCGCTCGAATCCGTAGAATGTTGGCCTTCGTCATCAGAATCCATATCGACCATTGGATTGATCCCATAAGGGTCATTCGGGTTTAAGAGCCAGGCAGTGACCACACTTTCCGACTCTGAACCACTCAGATACCCCTCTTCCTCTTTTCTCGGGACCCGGGTTTTTGGTAAGTGAACCTCGGGTATAGGGCCTCGATATAACTTTACGTGTCGGATATTGACCCGCTGCTCTTTGTTCGGGTATCTTACGATCACCCCATGAGGCAACCGTAATTCCAACACTTCAAAAGGACCCTTGAATAGTGGCATGAGCTTTTTCGCGAGACCTTTTACGTGGGAGGGCCTTTTTATCCAGACCCAATCTCCCGGGACAATTTCGATAGGCCTCTCGGCTCCTTGTTGGCGAGCATATTTTCTATTGGCCACACGAATACGCTCTTTAGCATTGTCTAGGTCCTGACGTAACTGTCCAAAACTCGCCACTCGACTCTCGGCTTGTCGTTTTCTTTCGTCTCTACGTTCAGGAATCTCGGTGTCTATAGGCAATCGAGGATTTCGACCGAAAACAAGATAATAAGGGGAATACCCCGTCACATACTGAACAGTCGAATTATAGGCCATTGCGGCCGCCGGGAGGAAATCGTCCCAATCCCGTTGATCTTTACTAACATAGGCCCTGATTCGGGCGGCTAGGGTCGCGTTCATTCTCTCAGTAAGACCATTTCCGGGTGGGTAATAAGGACTACAGTTCAACTTCCGGATTTGCAACCTAATACACAACTTTTCGGTGACCTCAGCTATAAAGCACGGACCATTGTCGCTGAGCAAAACAGAAGGCAAACCATGAACAGAGATAATTCGATCCAACAAGAAATTTACGACCGTATTGGCCGTCTGATCTTTCGTGGCCAGGACCTCAACGTACCGAGTAGCATAATCGGTACATACGATTACGTACTTATTGCCCCTTCTGGACTCAGGCAAAGGTCCCATAATGTCTATTCCGAGGGTGGACATTGGGCCATCAAACGGAATTGTAGCTAACGGCGGTTTTGCCGGTTTAAGGTTCGGTTTGATTTGCTGGCACTTAACACAATGGTCTATATAGTCCCTTACTTCACCTCTCATATCTGGCCAAAAGTATCTGGTTCTAACAGTGTCTAAAGTACGGTCGATCCCCATATGACCTGCCAAAGGAACATTATGAGCCAATTCAAGAATTCGACCCCTTTTTTCTTTGGGAACTACCACACGGTCTTTCAAATCTCCTTCGGCCCTCTTGAACAGAATCCCATTTTCTAAAAAGAAAGGCGCCTTAGGCTTATTTTCCTCACAAATCTTGAAGTATTTGGTCAACGTAAGGTCAGCCTTCTGGCTGTCGGCTGTGACCCCACTACTATCAGCCTCAACGTAGCCTACAATGTTAGATGGAAAGGCCCTATCTTCCCAGGATTTTTCGCTCGAAATCGGGTTGATTTTGGGACCTATTTCCTCTCTGGCTATCTCGTCATTCAAAATGTCAATTTCGGGTTTTTCTAACTGGTCAACTGGAGCGATATTACGCGAGAGACTATCCGCTGCTTGATTAAGCTTGCCACTGCGATGGCGGACCTCCATTTCAAAATCGGAGAAGAAAAGCGACCATCTCCCCACACGTCCCCTCAGTTGTGGGTTAGTTAAAATCCAGGTGAGAGCTGAATGGTCCGTAACTACGGTAAACTTACGACCAAAGACATACGCCCTAACCTGCTGTACGACCCATCTGACAGCTAGACATTCTTTCTCGGTCGTAGAAAACTTAACCTCGTTGTCCCTCAAAGCCCGACTATAATAAGCTATGGGGTGGAGTTCCCCATCCTCTTTCCTCTGGTGTAAAATACCGGCTATCCCAACATCGGATGCATCGGTCTCAACTACAATTTCTCCTTCATCAGAAAAGAAGGCCAAAACAGGAGCTTCTATCAAACTTTTTTTCAACAGTTCAAAACTTTGGTCACATAATTCACTCCAAATAAAAGCATTTTTGGGGGCAGTTAAACGACACAAAGGTCTCGAGATATCAGCGAAGCGATGTAGAAATTTCCTATAAAAACTGCATAAGCCCAAAAAGCCCTTAACTTCACGAGGATTCGTAGGTTTCGGATAATTTGCCACGGCTAACAATTTGGTCTTTTTCGGACTAATGCCTTGCTCTGAGATTTCATGGCCTAAAAATGTGATATTTTGAAATCCAAAGTAACATTTATCAGGACGCAGTTTAACATTAGCTGCGTTCAACAGAGCTAAGACCCTCCTAAGCCTCTCAATCATCTCGGACATCGTTTTTGCAAACACGACTACGTCATCTATATACGTAAGACAAGAAACCCATCTCTCTGAGGCCAAAAGGTAATCAAAATAGCGACTGAATGTTCGGCCAGCGTTTTTGAGGCCGAAGGGCATGCGAACGTATTGGTAACTTCCGGAACCTGTAGAGAAAGCAGTTTTCTCCCTATCCTCTGGGTTAATTTTTATATGCCAATAACCATTTTTTACGTCTAACGTCGAGAAAAACTTATTACCGCCTAATCGATCCAAAATATCATCGATTCTCGGAAGTGGATAGATATCAGAGGTACTTAAAGAATTAACAGCCCTCATATCGACACAGAACCTCATCTCCCCTGACCCCTTCTTCACAAGAACTATTTGAGATGACCAAGGGGATATTTATTTATTTATTTATTTAAGGACCGATCAGGTCCCAATCGTCAAATAACAATAGTTAGTATAAAAAATGTAAA
>JAQGBM010001547.1:0-10468 GCA_034698405.1 Symphylella vulgaris | reverse complement strand
GTGTTTAGAATGGGGGGTCATTTTGACCCTTTCCGTCGTTGCAGGAGTATTACAAATTCCGTCGTTCGAGTGTTAAACTGTTTTGAATGCGGAACAAGCCCATGGTCAAGGTTCTTGAATTTCACGGTGAAATATGCAAATTTAAACCTGTCTCTAGTACTTTTTTAAAGGTTTTTTTGCAAGAGGAATCAATCCTTTCAGACAAGTTTGGTCTAGGAAGGCTCTCATTAATTTTTCTGGTGTCGACATTAATATCAGCATATGCCTACTTAAAAATGGGTTTTCCTGTTTTCTCCCACGCTTAACAGTAGCAATATAGCCTAGCCATATGCTTGTAAGCTTGTCATTAAAACACTTCATGATACGTTAATTCACGCAGTATTGTTTAGCTTTTTTTGGTAATTATTATAAACTTATACAACATAAAAGTGGCTGAACTTTTTTTCCCCTCTTCTGTGGTCATTACGTTGATTAAATTGGGAGACGTACTGTATCAATGCTAACATTTATTATACTGTTATGCATTGCATGAGCCCGGCTGCTTGCCAGCCACATTACAAGTTTATGTTAGAAATAAAATACCATGCGCATAATTACTGTATATCAAGAAAGATTATATTACAGCCTACTGCACATAATTTCCGGACAGTGTATGAATTACTTTAATATCCTGATATTTTACTCCGCCTAATCCCCTCCACCAACTCGCTTTAAGACACAATGGAGAGTTGAATTGTGTTCATAATTTAAAGGGAAAGGGTGATTATTGCGATTTACTTGCTTTTAATTTTGAAGAGATATGGAGAGTAATAAAGAATTCTACACTCTCTTTTGCTCCAGAATGTTAGGAAATGCTGCTGCACACTTCATTGCTTCTTTATAGGCTTCCAAGCGAATAATTATGTGTACGGTGCGGATTTTTTTCTAAGTCCTTATAGCCCCTATACTGTAACCAAGTCACGTAACATCACAATAGAGATCAGGCCATTGTGCCAATAAACCAAATTAATTACCTAACTTATACCAGTGTTTTTGTTACCTCAAGTTATGGTGCACGTAAGAGAACTTCATCTTTCATACATTGTTTGGTGCTTATTCGTGTAATATGCCTTATTATTTGCTTTTACTTAAGTAAAGCTGTAGGCTATACCCCTTTTTTGTTCGAACATTGGCTTCATTGCTACAATGTTCTGTCGTACCTTATAAGTATCTTTGCATTTTGTTGATGACACCGCCATGTCATTGTGTTTCTTTTAATTAAGATACATTAGTGTCACCTAATTACAGCCTTCGGCATTGTAATAGGATATATGGAACTTAATTAGACACCAAAGGTTATTGTTAAGCTGTTATGCGCATGTAATTTCGATCGGTGATGAAGTATCTTCAAAGATGCGTTGCTTTTAATCATCATTTTTCTAATATACTTAGGTGCTCATTGATCATTGACTTGTAATTATATTGAACATGAAGATTGTCAAAATTAATTTACTTCTTTGATATCATCATTGATCATGCATTTGTCATAAACTTCTCGACATTTTATTGTTTATCCACTTGATCTTTACATTTGAATACCTATAATTAAGGGAACAGTTAGTAGTTTTGTAAAATTATTGTAAGATTATTGGTGCGATCATTAGTTTTGTAATATAAAGTAAAACAAAACTTTTATAATTAATTGTAATAACCTACAAAGTTACCCTGTTATTATCGCAGAGTTGGATGTAAGTAAATAACTTTCAAAATAATGAGATGTGGACCGTCTTGCTCATCAGTTTGGCTTCTGCAGGGTTATTAATTAAATTACTTCCCGAAATCCATTTCTTCCTTTATTAACACGTTTCCGCCATGCAGTATTTATTAGGGAACCATAATGTAGCGTCTTGTTAAGACCCAGGTCATTCCAATCAATAAACTTCATATTTATCTATACCGTGATTGGCCTTTTGTAGAAAATGTTGATCTCCCCGTTTTCCGCAAGCTACAACAAACATAATCCCTCATTGCGGAGAATTATGTTCTGTGGCATTTTGTCCTGATGATGGAGCGAATAAAGTAGCCTATTAATGATAAAAAGACAAATAATTTACACATAATAATTATTATTGTCAATCATTTCCTGTTTACGGTTTTTTTTTCTCCAAAATCACTGCATTTTCCTTCAGTTCATCAATATAATTAACATATAGGCTTATTTCTTATCAACTTACTGTTGTTATAGTATTAATTGACACAATGGTTTCATCAAAGTAGGATGAAACCATTGTGGTTTCATGCTGCCATAACATGACAGGTGACTTCATTCGGTGCATTGCCGCGGGCGGTACGAGGTCCAATTTCATTTGAACTTAATTATGGATTGGGAATTTAATAATTGAAGCATAATCTACAACAAAATTACTAGTTTTAGGTGATCATTCTTGGTCCATTTGACGTATGTTAACATGTTCTATTTCATGAATCGGTCGATGTATAATTAGTTTGAAGGTTCGAAAATGCCTAACAGCATTATTGCGTATATTGCGTAACACATGTGATGATGATGATGATTATGCGTTTTATTTACTGAGTCTTTTAGTCCTTTAGGACTCTATAACTGCTCGAGGGGAATGGGACTAATGAATTGGTCGTGGAACAGATCACCCATCCTAGTACTGACCACACCCGACGGAGCTTGACTTTAATTAACAATGGGGAGACCAAACCCCAATGCCACTCCGCTCGGTCGATGTTACTCTTAACATACTATACCACATTTTACTCTACACATCGATTTGGATACAGAGCAAAATCCATTCATGTGAAGAATTGACGCAAACTTTCTGTTTATAGACTGCAGCATGCAGTCTTTGACAGAGAGTCCAATATTTATTTCTTATCGTTTTCTATACGTTTCTCTTTTACAGGATAAATATCTTTGTTTGAACACGCGAATGTTTTGTAATAAAACGTGAACGAGTAAATATGTTGCAACATATTTTAGGCCAACGGATGACTTCTGGACATTTTATACCCGAGTGTGTGTTTTTTGCTCAAGACTCCGGAACAATTGAACCTATATATTTCGTATACGTTCTATAACCATATCGCCTCAGAGTCTTTATACCCTATATGTCACGTTAATGCGATATTCCTGGCACTTCTGTATCATAATGCCAGGCGAAGTTTAACGGTGTAAATCATCTCCGTATAACTCATACGTAAAGCAAAAGCATTGTATATGTGACGTCATGCCCGTAACAGCGCGCGCTATCCCGCCACCGTCGCTCTTCATCACGCCGATGGCTTTTCCGCCGCTTCTGCTTAAATTAGAGGGTGGACACTGGAGCAGCAGAGCCTCTTTCTCGTCGTGACTTATGTGTTGGCTCCCGTCTTTCGCACAACTTTAGAGAAACTTTATATATTCCTTCGTTTACCTGGGAATATAACTCACGTTAAAATGGCTTAGCTATAACTCAAACCCAAAAAGCAATTATCTCTTCGCAACAGCGGCTATATAATATGATGTACTCAAAAAGATGATTGTGGTAGTTTTTAACCCATTCCAATTTCAATCCCTCAAAAAAATATTTAGTGTAACTTATGTGTATTACTGCATCAAAGCAATTTATATTCTCTCAACCGTCACTATATCATGTTACGAAAATGAAAATACATTTTGTCAAAATCTCTGTCAAAATTATGTTTATAGCAAAATAAGAGAGTAATATTATTACTGTGGAAAATGATTGCACTTTCACCTAATGAAGCCACAGCATGGATAAATAAATGCATCAGTCAAATTAATTCTCCTTAAGAGTGTTCACTCTCCGCCATTAAAAAGGTTAAATCATCTTTTAATTAGCGATGAATTGTTAAAATGAATAACATTTATGTATTCTGAACTTTCAAATGGCACTAAATGTTATAAACATTTATAGGAAATTTTTCTACTGAATCGAACGTTTTCGTATTTGTGCACTATGTAAAAAATATTCAACCGATTTTCATAAACTTTTTAAAAAATTTGTTGATAACTTAATTGGCAAGAATATTACCATATTTATTTTGTTAAATTTGACCTATTTTTTTATAATTAATTTTTAAAGTCAACGTTCGAAAATTTTCTATGTTTACCTTCAAATTGTAAAAAAAAAAAAAAACTAGAGCAAAACTTAAAAACTTAAAAAAACTTAAATTAAGTTATCAACAAATCTTTAAAAGTTTATGAAAATCGGTTGAGAATTTTTCACATAGTTGCACAAAATACGATCAATGGACAACGCCCATAGGAAAAAACCTGCATAAAGCGCTCTTAAATGCATATCTTTATTTTTTTTATAACTTTATACTGATTATCGATGTGTTTGTAATGTACGGTAATTATAACAGATGTAAGGAAAATCAAGATATTGGTAAAATTCCAGAAAGTAATTAATGCATCAAGATAGGCACAAAAATATGTGTTTATAAAAGAATTAATTATAATATTATAAGACATAATTTAATGCATAATTTGTGCATTTTAAAAAACTGCAAAATAGCATTTTTTTTCTAAAATCATTAAATTCCATGTAGAATTAAATTAATTACAGAAGTCCTTTCAAGAACTAGTTAAGGTAAACGATGAAAACTTTCTTTGTTGATATGACAGAGGAGCTTTAAGAAAGTAATAATCTTTATTTATTTCCGACTTATAACAGAAGTCAGAGCTTATATAATCCTCTGGAACTTACAATACACTCTCCTCTTAATTCCTTTCGCAGTCGAGTTGGAACATTCTCTTGTCGAGTGCAGTTAAGTTTCAGGACTGCGGGCCTTTATGCTTCGGGCTAGAATATTTTTCCAGATTCACTTTTCCAGCAGAAAAGCTTTTGACTTTCATTCTTTTTCTTCTTCTTCTTTATATTATCTAGCGTATTAAATTTTCCAAATGTTCCCCCTCCATGTGGATGATGAAAATTATTTTTCAATTTTTTCATCTCTTTTTATATTATTACCCCAGCTTGACTGTTCCCATGCTCTCTCTCATCTCTTGACATTCGCATATTTCTTTTTTATGCGCTAAGGTATAAAAATATATTGGTACCAATGTATCTTCTTATTTATGTGACGTAAAGAAATGCAAAGAAAGCTCCTTGAAAATGCAAATCCGTTTAACATATTTGAATTGCTCTTTGAAGAATTTGCCTTCAGCATATTAAATTCTTTTAGACTTCTCGAGTTTAATTTCTTACTTGACGATGATCAGATAAAGTTAATCTGGATTCAAATTTTTATTTTGACATCTTTTTTTTTGTTACTTCAAAGAGGACTCTATTTTTTTTAAATAAAGAAATGACTGGTTTTTTTTAAGATTTTCCCCAATGGAGGGGAAGGAGGCCAACATTCGAAGATGTAGAAAGGGGGAAGTCTAAGAAATCCCTAGTGGAAAGGCAGAAAATAAAGAAAGGGAAATCCCCTTCCCTAGTCAAAAACAAGTCAGGCACTAGGTAAAATTATACGAGTACAATATAATACCGGCTGGTCCGCAAGTTACGCAGCGGAGCCTATGTGTTCTTCGCTGTTTAACTTAAGTAGATTTACGGATGACTCGTCCCAGCTATAGACAATTAGTATCCGAACAATTCGTACACGAACAATATTATTGGTCCCCGAGCAATACGTTCCCGGACAAGTTGTCCCCAAAATTTCGTACCATAAAACTCGTCCTCAACAACTTGTACCTGAACAACTAGTACGAAATTTTGAGGATAGGATTGTCCGGGAACATACTGTTCGGGTACTAGTACAAGACTGGTGAAGTCGCATATCATTGCCATAATGATCGACATAATTCATTTTACCACACACACACACACAAAATCCCCTTACTGCCTTCTCGAATATCTTAATAACTTAAACTTTAAAAGAAGTTAATTAATAAATTAACTTAAATTTATTATCGTTTTATATCGATAATATGAAATAAAGCAAAATAATTACCCTCAAGACAATTAGAAAAAAGAAATTGTAATGACATCGAGTGTATCATATTTCACCGACTTCATCTAAACCCTTCGCTTTGATCGTATTAATTTTTATGCAGCAGCAGCAGCAGTAAAGCAGAGTTATAACGAAAAAAGCTAATTATTAAAGCTCTTGTTCGGTAGGTGTATATGTATTATAATAATGCGGCTATGCTCCAGCTTGTAATGGATATCTGCGCATTAAAGAATCGACTGATATGAGACATGAAGTTCTTGACACATGGGATCACTCACGTTCCCTTGTTAATTAGATTTTAATAAACGACCTATATAATATCATAAATGGCAATACCAGATGGCGGATCCCGTATTCTCGCGTGCACTTTAGTAATAATTGCATCACTTTCACCCTATAATTAACTCGGAAGCTACTTCTATGCATCGATCTTTCTTCGAAGATAATATCTACTTTTTTTAGAAATTAGAACGATGCTTTTTTTTTCTTCTTTACATATCGTATTATGAAAACTTAAAATTTTTAGCACTTCTTAAAAATTTCCAAGAAAATAAAAAAAAAGTAAAATATTCTAGAAATGCGTGCAAACTTTTAATGAATGATAACGGTTTAATGAAGGAGAAGAAACGGTTTTGATGAACTGCAAAATAAGGGGAGGGAAATGTTAGTGCATGCATTCTGATTTTATGTAAAAGTTGCTTCTAACTTCTAATAGTTAGAATCAGGATTTTTTTTAGTTTGCTGATCATGTTCAAAATTTTTACATAACCGTTGTTACTTATGCTGAAAATTTATTATGGAAATTAATGTACCAGTATCAAATAAACTATGGGAATATGAAAATAAATTTTCTGAAGGATAACGCCTACAGACTTCAAACTCGTAACTTTGCAGAAAGATAACGCCTACCTTAACGTTCAATTTTTATTTGTTTTGTATTTTTTTGCAATTTCAACCAAGACTATTATTACAAACAGACCATAATTATTAAAAAATAATATTCCCAAACCTACACGAAAGCAGACATCCAAGCAGACATGATCAAGGATGAAAGGCTTCAGAAGCCTTTGAAACTTTGACTGGTATGCTGTATTTCTAGCTTCCGGGCCTATAACTTAGTTTTTATGCACAACAAATCAACCATACAATACAATAATGATTTTATTGCAAGAAAGAAATTTATACAAAAAGCCAAAAACAGCTAGGTTTAACTTAAGTTATAAACGAGTAGGTGCAATGATAGCCTACTGAATCATCTATAAAACCTATTTTAAATTGATCAACGATGGCACTGAAATGTGAGCTGGGAGTTATAAAATTAACAAAATAATTACCTGAGGTTATTTTTAATATACAGTAATCTTAATTTTATGCATAATATCTTCATAAGCCTACAGCAACACTAATCATAATTATATAGGTTTATAATTATGTTTATTACATGTCATAACGGTTTTGACTTAAAGTTATCTTCATTATAAATGGCATTCTTTAAATCTAACATCTAAATGCAAGCCAGACGTGGGTGTTGTAACAAAAAATTAGTTTCTATATTCTCTACGGTTTTTACTGTCTTGAACTCGGGGTTCGTAAGGCTAAGTCCTCGCTATAATTGTAGCTAGTTAAGTTACATCCAGAGTAGTTTGTTCATCTCAGCTGGAAGTATTTCCTTAAACTATTGTTTTACAGCTAACTTTGTAACGAGCCTAAGCACAGCATTCCCAGCTCGATGAAAGTGTTTGGCTCAGAGCCAGAAATAACGCCGTATACCGTGATACTGTCACCCCTCGAAAACGAAAAGCAACATGAATGACAATGTTGCATAAGGAATGATAATTTCTTTGCTTCCTCTTATATAAAACAGCTTACTTGTGCGGTTTTTCATGCAGCTCTTCATAATTTGCATGGACGAATTTTACTAAGGCACTAGTGTTGTAAATGCGCGCAGCAAAGAAAAGCAGCCTGATGAGAGTTTCTTTTTTGTAATGGGTGAAATAAACTTTGATTAAAAAGCTGTAATGCTACGAATATATTATGGCTGTCGGCGCGATATTGCCCTGAAAAGAAACATTTGATACTGCAAATATGGAGATTTTTATCTAAAATATACCCTGTACAACTATTAAACATAGTCTTAAAGCTGAACTGGAAGTGGCAAGTATAGAATGGTGAATATTATTTTATGGACTTTTTTGTTTCTTTTTGATTCGTTAATATAGGTCGTAGAGCTACAAATGGTTTTAGCAGAAAGTCCTCCAAACTTCTTTCATATCATAAATATTTATAATAACAAGATGAAAACATAAACCCTCTTAATACGTTTGAAAATATGTAATTCATAAACATAATTTTAAAATAAACAGTATTATTAAATAATAAACTACTCGGTAACATAATTAAATTAACATAAACGCTGCTATTGTGTATACTATCAACAAAGACGGATCATAAGCCCTTTCATTTCTATGCATGATGTTGGGATTGCTGAGCTTCAATTATTTCCCCTTAGGATTGTGATTTCTTTAACGAATTTTCATTCCAGTCTTTGTAACACAAAACATAGTTTACATAACGTTAACGTTACGTGATTTTCTGCAAATAAATATTTTATTTATCGAATATTAAAATTGCTTTAGACTACGGTAAGTTATATTTTCTACTGAGCCCATAATGGGATAATATTCTGTTCAATGGCAGAAACAGTTATGTTTGTCAAATTTGGAGTAAGCTACTAAATAATCAGGGCCAAAATGCATATGTCATTTAATTTAGACAGCAGCTATAAAGTCTGTAGACAAATCTAGGACAATGGGCCCGCGATTTATGTCCACATTATTAGCTTAAATTGTAACACACATACACGTTACCCTGGCCTTGAATGGTCAAATGAATGGAAGAGGTAAAGTGTATGAGTGGGGCCAATACATTTTAAGCTAAGGATTTGGACGTAAATCGGGTCCAGTGTTTTAGTATGGTGTAGACAAGTCTACTGACTTAGAAAGCTCTAACAGGACATGAATTCGGCTCTCAGGTCTTTGAATGTTTCTCCCAGTATTTAAAATACCGGTACTGCAATATCGGCATGATATTCTATAACTTTTAAGTGATTTTTGAACATTCTCCGCACACACGACTAATCGTTTTCCCTTTTTTATCTGCCTTCCAAAGTTGTCACAGCACAGCACATGGAAACCTAACACTGCTGAAAGGAGATATAGCTTTCTGTCTTAGGAAAAAAAGTATGTGTTTTCTCTGAATAAAAATATAATATAAAACAAAAGAATTTCGGAACTACGCATTTTCGGTTCAGTTGTAATCCAAATTTCACGGATTCCAAACACTTTATTCATTTATCATCGTTTTCTATAGATATGCGGTTGCTACTACTCTTTTGTATTCACTGCAAACATCATTATGCAGAGTAACATCTGAACAAGTTACATTCCCAACATAGAACAGTGTATTAAACACATTTTGCCGCTCGGCATTTATGCTTTTCACTCAAGAGAGTACCCGGTAGTGTTAAAATACTTACCATGCATCTTCTAAAAGATTTTTCACAACAAAAAATGGCAGGAAATTTTTCTACCGAGTAAATCGTTTTCATGTATACAAATCTATATAGTTCCTCGGAGACCATACCGAGTATGTTTCTAGAAGTCAAATCATTTTTGTGATAGTGTATATTGATTGATTCCTTTAATGCCTTCTTCGTATATAAACGCGGCGATAACAGTTTTGAAGGAGAAAAGTGAAAGCCAAAGCCCGCATTGTCTGATCAGTCACACCAGCACTATACTGATGCAAACCAAAGGCTTTTGATGATATAAACTTACACTCTGTGGACCATATGACGTATTATTGTACGAACACTGTGTTTATCCTAGCAATCTGTTTCAAGATATAGGCGCTATGTATACTCACGCTACAATGTTTACTGAATTTCTGATCAGCTCTGAGGTTTCAAGTTTTCTACGACTTACGCATTTGGACCGTATAGTCATTGGAAAGAATTCTTGGGAGAGAGAGAGGGCTATAAAACTTTTGTTCTGGCGTTTGCCGGCACTCAATTTATCCGTACTTGAACGGTGCGTACAATAATTCATCATAATATGCAGTTGAAATTATACCGTTGCGGAGATATACGACATTTATGCTGAATCATGGAGTTTTATTTCAAACTAAATTATACAAACTGTAGAATGCATTGACATCAATCATACGTGAGCTCGTATGCACTCGAATAGTATAAGTTTGTGTAAGCACAGAAGTATAATAAAAACTTTTTTTTTCAATTGTGGTCTATCTGTCTGATGGAGTTGGATAAACTCCCCATATATTTGGTTTACAAAGGAGAAAGTTACAGCTGTACTGCTGCAGTAATTGAATAAATTTATGTACTTACCATTGTTTACTTAACCCACATATGCCTGCCGTCCTTTTAAAAGGACAGTAAATTGAAATTTTGTTAAAGCCTTCTAATTTGTAGTTACTTGTTTTT